>JAXCLQ010024908.1:0-29807 GCA_035584115.1 Cedrela odorata
AGTTCTACCCACCCTGATGTGAGCTAGGGCTTTATACTCATAATTTTGTACTTGATCTTGCCACCTTCTGCTACTTCCTTGAGCTCAAAGAAACTAAATTTCCTCCAAAAATAAAATACACTGATCTAGTGATAGATCTCCTATAATCCAGGTCAGTTGCCCAATCTGCCTTCAAAATGCATCTGCTTCCAACCAGTTTCATACCTGACTTGTATGATTCAAGATCTCATGTTTTGTTTTCAATTAATGCATCAAACTCCTTCTGCAAAGTTATTCCAATTGAGATCTTATAGTGTTTCTTATTCATTGATAAGGATTTCAGTTCGGCAGCAAAATTTTTGTTTTCTGCTTCCAAATAACAAGTTTATTCTTTATACTAGATTTTACAAAATCTTCTTTATTCTCAATCTTAACCTTGTTTCCAGAAGAAAAAAACTTATTTTGCTATTTTTTTTTTATGGATATCTCTAATGCCTGAGCCTGCCTCTCATGCTCCTTTCCTCACTTATGGGCTCTTAGGGCTAGAAGATGTCATATCATTCTCTATAAAAGTACGATCATATATAGATTGCCTTCTACTTATATAAGCAAATTTATCATGAGTATTTTAAATATTGCATTTTTAAATATTGAAAATACTAAGAATACAACTCACGTTTGTGAGTTGTATTAAAATTTTCAAAAATAATTTTTGAATTACATATCAAACGAGTTATTGAGACTGCTCTATATCAAGTATGTCACTCCCTGTGATATATTTAAACCACATTTTGAAGAGAATTCCAAAACGCACACACAAATACTACAAAACCCTAGTTTCACTTTCAGTCTCTTCCTATTATATAACTTGCTTCAAGCGTCTCTTCCATTTGGTTCTTCCGCAGTCCGATCCTCTACAGCCCGCTCACACAGCTTAGGTAGTTGAGTCGACGTAATATATCTCTAATCCCTTCACTTCCATTTCATTCGAATCTCTCTGCTGTTGTTTGTTTTGATCTGTAGATATCCAGCCGTAGATCTTGTTAAAACTTATTGCTTTGTGTTGTGGTGATTGTGTTGCTCGTTTTGTGTTTAATGCTTCTGGGTATTTTTGTTTGTTAAAATATTCGGGTTCTTTTTGTTTTTACTACTTATGTACATTGGTTGATTGCTGAGAATATAGGGAGAAACGAAAAGAAAATGGAAAGCTAGTTAGGTTATGAACTTATATTTCTTTTGCATATTGAAAAGATTTTGTTGTTATGCTTATGGAAGTGATGATTATTTCCCCAGATGATCGACGATGAACATAATGTGCGATTTTTCTCTCTTTGAGAATTCAAGTCAGAATTCTGATCCATCTCCATTTTACTAATGCATTAATTATTTCGTTTTTCCCTTTCCATTTTAACTATAAATCCATTCCACAGTTACCTTTGTCCTATTATATATGGTAGCTTAGGATTCTGAATCACCAAGAAATGTAAGTTTGAATAGTATAAGAGATTTTGAAAATTATAGTGATAGTTATGTCAAATTGTTTTTGTATATTTACTCGGCAACCACGAGTAGACAAGTTTGAGCATTTGATTTTTCTTTTTGGTATTATTATAGTGCATTTTTTCTGTTCTTTAAGTTTTATGGAACGCTTATCTCGGTTTATGATAGCAAAAACTTGTTTTGATTTTGGTTTGGCTATTATTGCAGAGATGGGTGAAGTAGAAGCTAAGGTGGTAATTCCGGAGTCAGTCTTGAAGAAGAGGAATCTTGAAGAAGAGGAAGAGGAATGAGGAATCGGCTTTGGCAAAGAAGCAGGAGCTTGAAGCTGCCAAGAAGAAGAAGGCTGAGAACCGTAAGCTGATTTTCAATCGGGCCAAGCTGTACACAAAGGAGTACGCTGAGCAAGTATTTTCATTGTAGGCTTTTAAAAAGTTACTTGTTTAAATTTCATAGTGCATTTTAATCAACAAGATTCTTTTGATTATACAGGAAAAAGTGTTGATTCAATTGAAGCGTGAAGCAAAATTGAAAGGAGGGTTTTATGTTGACCCTGAAGCTAAGCCTTTGTTTGTTGTTCGTATCTGTGGGTATGTTAGCATTAAATTTACGTCTATGATTACTTTTTAATTGTAATGTTTGGTTTCCTATATCTTATTTGTATGATTTGGAATTGTCAGTATCAATGCCATTGACCCAAAGACAAGGAAGATCTTGCAGCTCTTACGTTTCAGACAGTTATCTGATCAATTTCTTACCCATTGTAATACAGAATAATGGAGTTAGACTATGTGATATTCTCTCCGTTTTCATATTGCGTTCTCATAACATAGGCCCGGGTGGATAGGAAAGTTGTCCTGATACTTGACACACTCGGAAGGGAAGAAACGAGTGGGTTATATGTTAGAATTGTTTCATTCTGTAGTTGTTTGCTGACCAGAGGAGACCTGGCAAGTAGAGCTAGAAAATTATTTTGTTTCTTCTTCCTTTTTTTCTCTGCACTGTTACACTTTAATGTTTTGTATATGATTTTGTGATGTTCTTAGTTTGTTTTGATTTAAGTTTGAATCTCTGGATTTATTAGTGTATACAATATTTAACTAGTATGTTCGTTTTTGAAATATTTTAGTTGTTAGATCATATAAAAAATTTATGTTGTAGTTGGTGATAAAATTATAACTTCTTGTTGGTGTTATTTCTAAAATATTACAAGAGAAGAAATTGTCAGCTAGCAATTTCATGGATACTAGATTTGTCCATGATGCTCAAGGAAGAAGTTTAAAGGGTTATTTGTAGTTGAAAAGCTTTGTAAGAAAATTTAAAACTTTTGTTATGATTTGGTGAAAGATTATCAGTTTCAATATAAGCAAGGTGAAGAAAATCGTCAAATAAAATCATTAGTTGCTTCATCATCTAAAGTAGATGCATTTTCTACAAAAATTGGAGCACGTTTGGAACGCTTTGATTTATTTGTAGAGTCAAGTTCTAGTACTAGTCAAACTAAGTCTAAATTGGACTATTATTTGGATGAATCTATTATTCTAAGAATATAAAATTTTGATATATTGAATTAGTGGAAAGCGAATGGATCAAAATATCATATTCTACAAGCAATTGCTAGAGATATTTTTGTAATTCTTGTTTCTACAGTTGCATTTGAGTCGACTTTCAATACTAGTGGTAGATTTGTGTCTCCACATCGTTGTAATAGCCCGAAATTTTTATATACTAAATTACTATAAAGTAGGGGCGGACTAGGATGAAAAGTTCTCAAACTTTAAAGGCCAATGGGTTAATTTAAAAAAATTTGGGAAGATATGTAATTTATTATAAATGGGGGATTGTAGAGCAAAAAAAAAAAAAAAAAGAGAAAAGAATGAATAGAAAGAGGGGGAGGAATGAAGAAAACGTAGGGGGAGAAGAGAGGGGAAAAACGGAGAGAAGAGAAAGAAGGAGAAATGGCCGAAAGGGGAAGAGATGATGAGGAAGAAGAAATCTGCTAAGAAAGAAGAGAAAGAGGAAGAAAGAAAATGAGAGAGAGAGAGAGAGAGAGAGAGAGAGATGAGTTATGTAACCGAAATTGCATTTGGGTTTTAATGGGTTTCACATTTTTGAGCTAATCAAATATCATTTTGTGAAGATAAAGAGAGATAGGCAGAAGATTATTAGAAAATTTACAAGCCATGGAAGGTATGTCATGTTTTTTTTCAACTGTGATGAAATCTGAAAATCTCGTATCATGGGATTGTTGAGTTGGGTGTTGCTTAGCAGTTGTATGATATTTGTTTATTCCTTCCTCTTGAATTGTTTTATGGTTTAGATTGAAAAGACTGGTTCTATATCCATTTGCTTGGGCTGTTCAGGTAACAATTGGCCGATTTGTGTATCAATTTTAATGGTTATATGAAATGATCTGTTGTTCACAAATGCTTGGTTGTGAAGTTTGAAATGTGCGTAATGGTACATCTAGTAAACCTACAAATGGACTTCCTTTATTGTGACGTGAATTCTGTTTGACATGTATTTTGAAGTTGAGAGTTCAATTGATGTTTTGTGGTTGGAATAATGGTGAAACAAAGGATGATATATTGGGTTTTAAGCGGAATAAGCTCAGAAAAGGCTGAGCATTTACTTCTATTCTAGTAGCCATACTTTAATCTATGAACAGTAAAACTTAGAGTTTTTCTTTTGTGGTCCTAAACATTAGAGTGGCTTGTGTTAAGAATGGTTGACAAGACATTAGAGTGGCTTGTGTTAAAAATGATTGACAAGGGGACTAAATTTAGTTATGGCATGATGGTCTAAAGGTTTAGACATAAGAAAAAACAATAGGCTAGTGGATTAACATGGATAGGTGGGCAGTGAATGCAGTGCATGTTTTAATTGTATATGGCTTTATGTTGTGTGACTTATTGGTTTTGAAAACATGTTGCACTTTTGCTATGGCAGTGTGTGATGCTAGAATGAAGTGAAATTGTATGTAATGATATGTAGTAGGATAGATTAAATGGTAGAAAAAATGATAGGGCAATATGTTTTTTATTTTCAAGCCGGATTAATGCATGACGGTTGTTGGAATATTGACCTAGGCTTTGTAATTTAATTATAGAAATTCAATTAATGAACCACAAAATTCTAGAGGAACTAGATATAATTATGAGCAATCAAGTTGAAAATTAAAATTTTTTGAGAAATGATGCATCCTCCGTAGATTTTAAAAGGGATGACTTTGTATTGCATTTCGGTTTGCCAAATATACAGAGAAGTGGATAGAAAACTTAATATGAAATTTGGTTCCCATTATCGATTTTTAACGCCGTAAAATTTTATAGAAAGTAGACATATAAGTGAATAATATATCCAAAAATTAGAATTTTTCACTGGGAAATGAAGTTGCAGAAAATTTCGGAAATGGTTGCCTTAATTCAGCACTGCACACCGTCACGTACTTGTACAGTGGGTAGTAAATTAATCATAACTCAATCATTAGAAATTTGAATTAAGATCTGTAAAGGGTTATGGAAACTAGATATAACAGAAAATAACACAGTGAAAAATGAGATTTTTCCAACAAGGAACGAATTTCAAGGAAAATTTAGAAATCGATGTCCTGTTATGGAATTGAATTGAAGCAGTGTTTGTTCATTCAATTATAAATTAAGATATAAAAATCCAAATGAGACAATGTAAAAAGTCACATAAACTAGACATATAGAGGATGAACATATTAAAAATTCAGCTTAAAACTCATTGCTAATTGATGCCAAAAAAATTATGAAGTTGCCCCTGTAAAGTGAAGAATTATTAAAAATAATCAGAAAATGAATTGCAATCATTCAACTTGGGTAACTTTAGTCCAAGCTCTATAGTAATCTAAAACACCTTGATTTCTTATGGGGGTGTAGTGTTCATGCATGATATAATTGTTTAGCTATGAGTTAAATATGCCATATTGAGATTCTTAATGAAGGCCATTTAATGTAGATTGCAGATCGAAACACCCCCCGACTATGCTTTGGTAAGAGTTGATAAATTCTAATAAGTGAGTGGACTAATTTTATTGCAAATGATTCCAAACTTATATTTATTAATTTTAAGAAATCCTTATAGAATTTATAAATGTGTTGGGCATTGCATATATATTGACATTTAGTGGCCATGGCGTGTAGCCTAGGGCAGACCTTTGAGGTGTGTAGGTGAGTGGATACTTTTTTACTTTTCTAAAATATTATTTGAATACATTATTTGAATGATGAATGCTTTGAGAAACGATTTTAATTTATTCAATTATGGTTCCAATCGTGAACGGCAACATGGTGAGTCATTATTTATTGTCACATGATTTGAATAAGGTAAAACTCTATCTTGGCTTGAAGTAAATTTTTATGAATTTAAGAAATGATGAGTATTTTAGTATACTCGAGTATGTTATATTTGATGGAAATTTATATTAATTTCTTTTGATTTTGCAATTTAAAACGAACTCTGTAATTGATTTAATGTACATTCATAGAGTGCATGTAACTATTTTAGTTTACGACTTCAGAGCTATTGATGAATTTGTTTTAAAATGAGTTCAAAACTTGATTTTTAAGATTTTTGCTCTACGGGACTAGAGATTGCTTTTTGGTCAGAGGTTTGCCTTCGAGCCAGAGGTCTACCTTTGGGCCAAAGGTCGCTTTACGGGGCCAGAGGTCGCCTTATGGGACTAAAGGTCACCCTACGAGACCAGAGTTCGTATCCTAGCTGACTGTGACACATAGCGAGCCATGATACTAGAGTCACAGAATTTTCAATTTTATAATTATTTTTTGAAATTGGTTTTATTAGATCAGAGCAGTTTTTAAACATAGCATTAAACTCAATTTTTCGCTACTGCAGATTTAAGTTACTTTTATTAAATTTTATTAATAACACAAGTTTCATTTATTTACAGCAGAACTTAATTTTCCTGATAAGTATATTTTTCTTCGATATAATCTCTACTCACTGAGTCTTCCAAGACTCACCCCTCACTCTTCCAATTTTACAGGATGAATATTCAGTTAGAAAGAAAGGAATGTTACAGCAGAGAGAAGACACCTGCGAAGGTAAGGATATGCACTGCAATCACTAGGACACATGAGTCCAGCATGCATAGAGTGTTATAATTAAGCTAGGCATATATGTCTGCATAAATGGCGTGGTGCCAAGTATTGTATAACATTAATGTATTATGTTTATATTTTATGGTCGAGCATATTGCTCTTATGCATTACATTAAATGGGTTACACGTTATGAATTTATAAGAGTTATGTATGAATTTAGATAGACAAAGATAGAGGCTTAGGGATTACGTCACCTGCCGATAGTATCTCCGGATTTGGGGATGTTACAATCATAGTCGGCTTTATCCAAAAATTCTAGAGGCTTTAATGTGTGCTTAAGATTGGTTATGGGCAGAATTTAATTGTAAGAAAATTTTTTTGTATTTCTATAAAATATATATTTTTATTTCTTTACAGCATTATTACTTTTTATTAATTATTTTTTAATGATAAGCTTCAAGTTCTTCAAAAAAAGGAAAGTTACACATATTTGGACGAAGATGATGTTATCGATAATGAGGTAAATTTATTATTTTTGTTACCTTTAAATATTTGTTCTTTGTTAACTTATATACTATTATTTACTATTATAAGAATTATGTTGGGTAGGTATTAACTACAATTGAGTAAAATGAAATGTGAATTTGATAGTTATAATTTTGGATTTATGAGTTTGTAAACTTTTATTTTGGATTTATGATATTTTATGTATGAATTTGAAAAATAATTAAATATTTGTTTATGAAATTATTGTTATGAATTTTATTTTTTATTGCATGTATTTTATATTTTATGTGAGTGATGCATTTTATTTTGAATTAATATTGAAAAACTTACAACAAATACATTAAAAATTCATAGATATCTGTGCGAGTTTGGTAATAAAATATTAAACTCGCTACATGTTTAGGAATAAACTATCAAATCCATTATGGCTTTAGTATAAGTATGGTATTGAATTTTTTTGGTAAATGCGGATGCGAGTTTGGAGATATTTTGTCCCAAACTCGATCCGTTGTCGTTTCTAGGTTTCCATACACAAGTTCTGAGATCAACTGGAAAGGCTGAAAAGAGGAGAAAGAAAGTTTGAATGTGAATTTGGAATCAAGGTGAAGATGGTAGATTGTGACTCAAAATTCTATTCGGGTTATTTTTTGTTAAGTTTTGCATACAGTAAAGTTAAATTGAGTTGGCAATTGTTTAAAAGGAAGTTGACTTGACAACTTCTTACAGGTGCTGAGTTGGCAAATCTGTTTAAGTTGTTTTGGATTTTTAACTAACGTGACCTAATTTCTGGGCTTATTTATATTTTTAACCTCAGCAAAGAATTTCTTATATTTGGAGACAATTTTTTGCTTTTTGGGCAATTTTGCACTCCCTCAATGAAATTCATTGAGGGAAGATGAATTTCGTCTATTCTTGATGAAATTTCATATTCCCTAGATGAAATTCATATTTCTTCAATGAAATTTCATATTCCCTTGAAGAATTTCATATTGTCTCGATGAATTTTCAGTTCCCTTAAGGAAATTCATCTTTTGATGAACATCTTCTTTTTCACTATTTCTCTCTCTAAATTCTCAAAATTTAGACAAAAAAATCATAACTAAAGTAAATAAATTGGTACCAAATCAAAAAAAAATAGTTTTTAACTATTTTCTCAAAAATTCACTAACTCTTTCTCAAAATCCACATAAAAAAATCACATTTAAAAAAAGAAATTTCAAATTCAAAATTTTGAGTTTAATAAGCAACTAATAAAAAAATGGTATTTTTGTTCGAAAAGCAGGTAATAGACTTCAAATATAAGAAATCTTTTACTGAGACTAAAATTATAATTGGACCCAAAAATTGGGTCACAGCCGTTAAAAATCTAATTTAGTTACTTAGTTTAATTGAACTTTGAAAGCTAAAACAAAGCATAAAGAATGAGAGAAGCTTATCTTCTCAACTGATTAAGTACGAAGAAAGAGAGAAGAAATCAGTTGTAAAGATTCTCTAAGTTTCTTGTATTCTTCATTGAAGAAATAAATCATTCAAGACCTATTTTCTGAATATTTACTTCTTAGTTCTTTCTATTCTTTACTAGTTATTTTAGTTCATATTTTTATTTTTTGAGTTGATTATGTTGTTATTTTTGGTACATGTAAAGGATTTCTTCTTAAGTTCAAGTTGTTGGTTAATGGTGATTTGATTCATACACACAAACTATTTGTTAATTGATCTTTGTGTATTGAGAACAATAACATCTACAGTTCACCCCTATGTTGCAGGTTGCTGGTTGTTGTGGCTTGATGCTGCAATTGGGTTGCTAGTACCTGTGTTGGATTATTATGAGACTCTGATGTATGAAAAATGTAGTGGTCTTGTATTTGTGAATAAACTCTTCTACTTTGCAGTAATGCTTTTATATAAGAGTTTACAGTAACAAAACTAACAAGATTTGAACAAATTAAAGATATTAACAAAAGGGATAAAATTGTATCTAAGAGACCATCAAAAGTCATGTATATCACTTTTTTATATACAAGTTTGTAGCATCGATATTATCACAATATAAAATTTATCTCAGAAGTTTATATATATACAATTAGTAATAGCAAGTTCTATGTGTCCGTCCACCGGCACCCATTTTTTCAGTTCTCGCCACCAATTACGGAGATTGGAATTAAATTCAAGCAAAGAAATGCACGTAGAGGCATGTTTGAGTAATGAATTTTATAATTAAAGAAAGTTAAGCTCCTTGTGATTGGTAATCTTTATTCTTTTTTTTTTTTCGCATCTTGATGTTGGAGGTTATCAACTTGCTATCAATTGCACCAATAACTAATTGTATATATAAAAGATAAAGAGAAATCTATTTGTCTTATGTCTTATATGGCACGTGATTTCTATATTTATTTAACAAAAATTTAAGTAAAAATATCATTTAATAGTAAAAATATCTTTTGTTATATTACTATTAAAGAACATGTATGAATTGACTATAATACTCTTGAACATATGAATAAGTATAAAAATATATTTTTATTTAGATAAAATATTATAAATATAATTTTTTTTTCAAAACTCTTCCTTTTTTACTCATTTCATCGCTTCAAATTTTATTAAAATAAATTCAACCATATAATATAAATAATGCATGTATGGAGAACCATGTTTTAGTAATTAACTATAAAAGGAAACCTATGCTCATTGTGATTGTTTTCTTGTTCTTCATTTTTAGTTAAGTTTTTCTCTTTACTAACTATATATAACATTATCTTTGAATTCCACTTCATTTCTATATTTATTTAAGAAATAATTTATTCTCTGTTATGATACCCTAGTTTTTGCGAAAGCACGCTTCTAGTACTGATCAAAGATAGAAGACAAGTACCATTTTTGCAAATTCCTTATGAAATGTGAGGAAAGATTACATCAAAATATGACCAAATATGCACATGGAAATAATATTAACCTACAAAATTAGGTAGTCAGTCAACATAAACATAACATAAATTATTAATCCACATCTTAGAGCAATTTAACCTGTAAATCTAACAAATTAACAACAAAAATTAAAAAATAAATCATTACCTGAGTAGATTTGTAAGCAGTGAGAGTACTCTCGACCACCTCCTTACGCTCAGCTTCGGTCTTGAACTCAGCCAAGTACCTGTGATAATCTCCTTTCATTTTCAAATAGAAAACCTTAGAGTAGCTAGCCAAAGCCAAAGGAATGAGTCGCGAGTCAAACAGCTTCAATATCCCATCGTAGATGAAGAAAAGCTCATTTTTGATCTTGGAGCGGTAATCTCGGATCACAGAGACATGGTCCTTATTGTCGTAGCTCTCCTCCTTCTGTTCAATGGAGGATATGATATGCCAGGAGGCTTAGTTTTTATTTAGTTTATACTAACAATAGCAGGTCTATTAATATAGTGGAAAGAAGAAGACAAAGACTGGAAAGAAGAAACCTTAAATTTGGGTTGTTCTCTTTAGTTTATATATAAGATTAAAACGACATCATTTTGTTTTAAATCAAAATGATGTTATTTTGATTGTGTTTTGAATGAATAAACGAATTAAGCGGGTTAGATACAAATATGGCACAATTATTTTGGATTCAACACAAATACGACATGATTATTATTCGTATTAATTTTTTCAAGAAAGACATTCTCAAGAAAGCTCACAGTGCTTTGATTCTTTTATTGGACGAATGAGTTTTAAAAGAAATTTCAATAGAAAACACAACATTGAGGATATAGAGAAAACTGGAATCAAGATATATTGCTAAGTCCTTGGCTCATAGGTCATATCTAAAAAAAAAATTGTATGCTTTCAATCTTGATAAAGGTGGATCAATAATAGATTGCTTTGATGAGTTAAAATTGTTCTTGACCTTAAAATTATTGACATCAAAATTGATGATGAAGACCAAACTTTCATTGTGCTCACCTATCTAGCCAAAGCATATGAACATTTTGTGGACACTTTGTTGTATATGAGAGACTTAATATCAATGGATGATTTTAAATCCTTTCTCAACTCTAAAGAGTTAAATAAGAGAGTTGAAGTGAAGGATTCTTGATTAGCATAAAGAATGGCATTTTAGGAGGAGCTGTCAAAAGAGAAAAAACCAAAAGAAAGAAAGGCCATCCCATGATCAATGAGATGTTGCAATTATTACAGATGAGGACTTATAATCTGTATCCATGCTTGTTGCCTCAACCAATACATATAAAGGTGAATAGATCTTGGACTCAGGTTATTCATTTCATATGACACCTATAAGTCATTATTTTTTTTCTTGAATTTGATAGAACGAGAAAAAGTCTTTATGGCAAATAATGTAGCTTGTGATGTAATAAGAATTGAACTGTTATGATCAAAATGCATGATGGGATTGTTAAAGAACAATATGAAGTTAGATTTGTCTCTAATTTAAAAAGAAATCTAGTTTCTTTAGGTATGCTAGACATGGGAGGATATAGTTTTAATGTCATGCCCCAGCCCGTAGGGTCCACATGTGACAACCGTCACAGACCTTTGAGACATATTCCTAATCCTTGAACATGTCCCTTAGGCCTACAAGGCTAATTGGGTACCTATCCCCATGTATGTATACATGCATCACAAAGCAATTTCCAAAACAGTTTATAAACACATTCACGTAAACTCGTCTCTCTGAGACAGTTTTCAAATCATTCCACAATGAAAATATAGTAAAATTTAAGATACATATAAAATACTTATCAAATTACATCAATTTTGATCATAATTACAAACATAAACTACTTTATAAAAAGGTATCCAGTGAACTAATTTGTCCATGTCTATGAGTCGAGAATATCTACTGTACCTGAGGGCGTTACACCTTTTATTGATCACCACCATTTACACACTGCACCTTTTAATCTCGATCTCCTAAAAACTGAGAGGTGAGGAGGTGAGTATATAGGGATATACTCTGTGAGTGGATAAAAATATAATTTAATAAAACAGTTATTAATACACATAAAATAATTTTATATTGATAAAATATGGTCTGTTATACAAATTCACTAGGCTGACTCCTCTTCCCTATGGTTACCTTAGCCACGGTAACCCCGAGATCGTCAGTAGGCTTTATGCAAAGAAATTGATGCTTATTTGTTAAAACAGTTCTTTAAGTATAAAAATATATGCTTAATTTCTAAAACTAGCCTACCACTTATGTTTGCTTCTAGTAGTTATGTGGTGATACTCATGATTGATCTCGATAATTCCGCAGGTGGGCAACTCCATAACATTCACCCATATAATTGCCCTACCTGCGGCAAACTCACCTAGGCGCCCTCTCAATAGGTCTGTCCCTAAGCTACTATCTTATAGCTACAGTCACATACCAACTTGGTTTTTTAGCGATATCACCAATACAAAGCCACAATCAAATTCATTTACATAAACATTTATAATCATTTCATTTTCAATATCATTGAAGCCATGCATTTTTCAGTATCAAACCTGGCCTTCTGGCCATTCACATTTCAAATTAACAACAATAAATCTATTTCTTATTTCATAAAATAGTAATTTTTATAAAATATTTTAAAAGTATGAAAACGAGAAAAATAGTTCTACTCACAGTAAAAGGAGAGGGTCACCACTCCCACACTAATCTTCGCACCTTGTATGTCTCTCTCTCGGGTGCTCGGCGCCTAATATCATATATATATGTATATATATATATATTATAAATTTTAAGATTCTAAATATTTAATATTTATACATTAAATGCAATGTTTACGGTCCTCAGCCTAATATCATATATATATATATATTATAAATTTTAAGATTCTAAATATTTAATATTTATACATTAATTGCAATGTTTACGGTCCTCATGTCTAAAATCCCTTAATCTGACACATATAACTTTATGAGACTTTTTAACGAGGGCCATTTAGCCGATCCCTAACAACGGAATCCCATGGCCGTAGTTATCTAAATTTTTGCATTTTCATCTAAAACGGTTATGTACGTTCTAAGTGTCATTTTACGCTTATTTAGCATTATATACTTTCTAATGTCGCAAATTAACACCAATTTATGTTTCCTATGCAATTTAATTGGAAACCCTCAGGTGAACAATGAACTCTAAGACTCAAATATACTAAATCTATCAAATTAGACTTAGAATGGGTTTATAGACTTACCTTTAACCTATAGATGTTCTTAGAACCCTTGTATTGTCATTTGGATGGAAAACCCCTAATTTATTTGAAACCTTAGTTTTCCTTTCTTGCCTTCTCTTACTAATTTCAGTCGAAAATGGTATTAGATTGACGATGAGAGGATAAGTTATCACTTCGCTAGATACATTTGCAAGAAAATGTAAAGGGTTTGAGGAGATTCTGCCAAAATCTAAAGAGAGAACGAAGAGGTATTTTTAGAATAAGAGATGAAAATGAATGAATAAGAGCATACTGGAAATGTTTTCCCCTCTCAAGTGTATTTATAAAGGTAAGTGAAATTACTAATTTGGCTATTGAATCTTACCCAAATTTGTGTAAGTATCGATACTTTTAAACTAGGTATCGATACTTTTGGGCTGGGTATCGATGTCTTTAGTCCACGTATCAATCCGTTCTTAAAGAATTCGATTCTAGAAATTCCTTCGACCCTGAGTATCGATACATTTGCCTTTATGTATTGATCTTTCTCTTTTCAATGTATCAATACCTTTGTTGAAGGTATCGATCTAGTTCAGCATGTAATTATTTTTCAACTCTCTATTTTGTTGTGTATCGATATCTTTGATAATGGTATCAATCTTATCTGACTTGTAATTAATTTCAAACTCTCTATCTGACCATGTATTGATACCTTTGATGAAGGTATCGATCTGGTCCATCTCATAATTATTTTTAAACTCTTTGTTTTGAAATGTATCAATACCTTTAAGGAAGGTATCGATCTGTTCAGTTTGTAATTTCGTCCTAAGTTTTTGACTTGTAAAGAATCAATACTTTTCTTCGTAGGTATCAATCCATTCAATGAATATCGACATGCATTCTCAATATATCGATATGTTTGAACAATGTATTGATACTTCCATTTCAGGTATCAATCCCTTCATGTTCTTGATAGAATTTTGACATTCTCTCTTCATTTTCAAATACACATTCGTTTACCTTTCGAGGGCTCTGCTCCCGATCCCTTGTAAGGGCATTGCTCATTGACCCCGCTCGCTAATTGGCTAGTGAGATCACTGAATGCTTAAGTGTAAGGCAATATACTGAATCCTATTATATGATACTCTAAATTATTCATTTATAAACTAACTTAAATCTACCTAAGCCTCGTTAATGAGCCAATTAATATTATACAATGCACATGGGATAATGAATCTTATAAAATAACCATCTTACCCCTATGTCTGAAGAACGGGGTTTATATTTAAGGTTGAAAATGGAATCTTGAAGGGTTCAATGGTAATATTAAAGAGAGTAAAAAAGAATGGATTATATATTCTGGTAGCACTGTCATTCAAGGGGATATAAATGCAGTAGTAAATAAGAAAAGTGATAGAATAATATTGTGGTATCTAAGGTTAGGCCATTTGGGAGAGAAATAGCTAATAGAACTTAACAAACAGGTTTGTTAGGTGAGAGTGTTGGAAATTCTCTGAAGGTTATGAATACTGCATTTTAAGCAAGCATCATAGGGTAAAATTTGGTGTTAGAACACATAAAACACAAAATGTACTTGAATACGTACATTTTGACCTATGAAGTCCTACTCAAGTAGCATTATTAGGAGATTCAAGATACATCTTGTCAATTCTTGATGATTACTTAAGGAAGACTTGGGTCTATGTACTTAAAACTAAAGATTAAGTGTTTGAGTGTTTTAAAACTTAAAAAAATGTAGTGGGAAATTAGAGAGAAAATAAGGTAAAGGTTTTTAGGACAAATAATGGAATGAATTTTTGCAGTGGAAAGTTGATAATTTCTGCAAAAATTGTAGAATTGAAAGACATAAAATAGTAAGGTTCATTCTTGAAGGAAAGATGCATGCTACTGAATTAAGGCCTGTCAAAGCTGTACTAGGCAGAAGCTATAACCATAGCAGCCTATGTATTGAACATATGTTCTTCCTTAGCCTTGGACTTCAAAACACCTTAGGGATTATGGTTTGGAAAGCCATCAAGTCTTAGTCATCTTAGGGTATTTAGATACATTACATATGCTTATATGAAGCAAGACAAATTAGACCCAAGGGCAATAAAGCATATATTTGTTAGCTATCTTGAATGAGTCAAATGAAATAGGCTTTGATGTCATAATGGAAAATTTGGAAAGTGTATTATCATAAGAGATGTAATCTTCCACGAAGATGAAATGCTAGAAAGGAATGATAAGGAAGATAGAAGTTTAGTTTCAAATTCTAAGAGTTTTAGGCATACTTAGTTTGATGTAGAGCATGAAGAGACTGACCTATTATAGCCTAGACTAAAGCTAGCATACACTCAAATAGATCAAAGTCACTATGATCGTCAGGATTATAATCTTTTAAGTGACAAAGCCAAGAGGTAGATAAAACCACCTGAGAGGTATAACTATGCAGACAGACCTAATAGCCTATGCATTTCTCACAGCATAAGAAATCAACAATTCATAAACTAGCTTAGTGACTGAAGGCCAAAACAACTCAAATTCTCATAAATGACATCAGGCCATGACAAAAAATATGAATTTACAGATGTGGAATGAAACTTGGAAGCTGGTTCCTAAACTTGAAAATAATGGAGTTGTAGGGTGTAAATGGATTCAAGAGGAAAGAAGATGTGACAAGCTTAGGTTCAGTGAAGTATAAAGCTAAGTTGGTGGCCAAAGGCTTCACTAAAAATGAAGGAGTTGATTTCAGTGAGGTTTTTTCACATGTTGTGAGGCACGCTTCTGTAAAAATGTTGCTCATCTTAGATTTTGTTTTTTATTTGAAATTAAAACGAATGGATGTTAAAATAACATTCTTACATGGCAATCTTAATGAGGAGATTTCTATGATCTAATTGAAAACTTCTTTGAGAATGAGAAGGAGGAACATATTTGTTTGCTAAAAAAGTCCTTGTGTGGACTCAAGCAATCTCCAAGGCGGTGGAATTTAAAATTTGATGATTTTATACTGAGTAAAGGATACAATAGAAGCATCTATGATAGTTGTGTATACTGTAATGGTGAAACTCAAGATGAGATGATCTAGTTACTGATATATGTTGTTGACATGCTATTTGCCAGTAGTGACAAAAAGAAAATCTCAGAGTTGAAGTTACAATTAAGTTCAGTGTTTGAAATGAAAGACCTAGGATTTACAAAAAGAATACTAGGGATTGAAATTTCTAGAAACAGAAGGGAAATGATGCTTAGATTGTCATTAGAGTGATATTTGGATAAGCTACTTCAGGGTTGGGCATGATAGATGCTAAGTTAGTTGGGGTTCCATTTGCAACTCATTTTAAGTTATCAAATAAGTAGTCTACAAGAACTAAAGCTAAAGTAGAAAGTATGTCAACAAGACTATATATAGGCTTAGTTGGATGCCTCATGTATGTAATGGTCTGTATAAGACTAGAATTTGCACATCAATTAGTGTGGTAAGTAGATTTATATGGAAACTTGGGAATGCAAATTAAGAATCTTTATAGTGGATACTGAGGTACATAAAATGAAGTCTTGGTACTTGTCTTATGTACAAAGGAAGCAGTTCAAATAAGGTCTTTATTTGGGTTTGTTTTTGCATTACTTGATTGTGTCGTCAGCTGGAAAATATTACTTCAGGCAGTAGTTGCTCTTTCAATAACTGAGGCTGAGTATATAGTTGAAACTGAGTCAGTTAAGGAGGCTATATGGTTGAAAAGGATTATGGCAGTACTTGGAATCAAGCAAGAATGTGTGACAATCCTCTGTGACAATGGAGTGTAATCCAATTGGCAAAGTATCTAGTGTACCATGAGAGGGAAAAACATATTGATATGAGATTGCATCTTATTAGAGATAATCTCAAAATGTTGTGAAAATGCAGAAGGTGCATGCAACAAATAACACTGTTGCTATGCTTACTAAAGCATTGCTTGAATCTTCTTAAGATAGAAGTTGAATAAGAAGTATCCGATATGGATGAAGCTAAAGCTGAGTTTAGAGCTTGTGGTTTCCATACACAAGTTTTGAGATCCACTAGAAAGGCTAAAAAGAGGAGAAAGAAAGTTTGAATGTCAATATGGAATTAAGGTAGAGATGGTAGATTGTGATTCAAAATTATATTTAGGTTATTTTTGTTAAGTTTTGCATATATTTAAGTTTAGTTGGCATTTGTTTAAAAAGGAAGTTGACGTGACAACTTCTTACTGGAGCTAGCAAATCTATTTAAGTTGTTTTAATTTAGTTAGTTTAACTGAACTTTAAAAGCTGAAATAGAGCATAAAGAATGAGAAAAGCTTATCTTCTTGAGTGATTGAGTATGAAGAAAGAGAGAAGAAATTAGTTGTAAAGATTATGAGTTTCTTGTATTCTCTATTGAAGAAATAAATCATCGAAGACCGATTTTCTGAATATTTGCTTCTTAATTCTTTTTGTTGTTTGCTTGTTATTTTAGTTTATGTTTATGTTTTTTGGGCTGATTATGTTGTTATTTTTGGTACATGTAAAGGGTTTCTTCTTGAGTTCAACTTATTGGTTAATAGTGAATTGAGAATAGTAACATCTACAATTCACCCCTATGGTGAGGGTTGCTAGTTGTTGTGGCTTTTTGTTACAGCTAGGTTTCTGCTACCCGTGCTAGATTGTTACGAGACTCTGATGCATGCAAAATGTTGTGCTCTTGTATTTGTGAATAAACTCTTCTACTTTGCAGTAATGCTTTTATATAAAAGATTATTGTAACAAAACTAACAAGATTTGAACAAATTAAAGATATTAACAAAGAGGATAAATTTGTATCTAAGAGACCATTAAAAGTTAAATATATTATTGTAATATCTCAAAATTTAAATCAAAGACATTTTAGTCATTTTACACACGAAGAGTAATTTTGTTATTTTATAAATTTATGTCGGGGTATTGAAAACTGAGTAATAACTCTGTATTAATGATTACTTAGTTATTGAGAGTGATTTGATAACAATATAATAAGTTAAAAAAATTCTTTAAAGCTTTATTTGCGCAGCCTACTATCAAACAAAAATTAGCGTTAATTGCAAAATTCGATTGATAAACGACTTATTTTTACTAAAAGCAAACTCGATAAAGATCGATATAAATTAATTTTGAGTCAAATCTGAGATCAGATGAGAGAGAATCAAAGATTGAAACATAGAATATGTATAAAAATTGCAATTGACATATTTACACTTTTTATTTAATTTTTTAAAAAAAATTTAGGGGTAAAGTAGTAATTTATGCACATTTTAATCTCCATTTTAGCTGGGTAGAAAAACAAGCCATCTCATTTCTCCTTCATTTTCCCATAAGCTTCCTTTTGTTTTCTGTTTTAATTTTTTTTTCAAATTCCTTCAAATTACTTAATTTTCAACTGATTAAAGTCCCGTTTTTTACTGCTAATCACACGTACACGATACATGCTAAACTCTAAGAATTTTATTTGAGCGATTTGGTCAACAATTAAGCTGGGAGGAGAATAGTATTACTATTTATAATTTGATAATTTTCACAATTACTCGCAATTCGGATGTTTTAGGGTTAAATTAACTCCTCGGTATGATTCCCAGCATCGTTATTATCGTATTTATATATTTTTCAAAAATAGCTATTGTTTATCACGGAAATTTTTTCGATTATACTTGTTTAGGTTAGAATTAAATACATTAGTTGTTAGATTATGTGAAATTAAATTTTGTAGGAAGATATAAATAGTGACAGTAGCGTTGCACTTGATTTAGATTTTAAAATAATATGTTATTATGCGAAATTGGTTAGTAATAGTAAGTTAAGTATAATCGATACTTCGATTACTATTTGTTAGATTTGGATTGTAGAAGAAAATATAATTCAGAAAGGGAAAAAAAACCTTGTTGTACATCAATGTCATAGTTAAATTTTAAGCATGTATACTTTAATTATTATGTTAATAATTAGTATAATTGTGTTATAGATACGTTGAGGAAGCAGCCATCCAGCCCCTAGTGATTGAGTTTCTGTTCCGTTTTTTGTGACACCTGTGAGTGGATTTTTACATGCTTTTTATTTCTTTAAATTTATTTTATAAAACTTAATGTTTTATGAAATAAGGAATAGTTTATTTATAAATTGATTTACATTATACTTTATATGAAAAATGAGACTTACTTTGAGCTATATATATTGTTGCAGAGGAATTATTAAGATATTGATTCTGAAGCTTAGAGATGGCCATTGTGTTTTATTTTTTATTTCTGTATTTCTGACAGTATACTAGCCGTTATTTCAATTTTTACTTAATCCTCACTAGGAGACATAAGGGGAGAAATTTATGAGCTTTAAAAGCACATTTTGATTTATGTTCTGTGAAGGTATCGGTACATGTGAGAAGTTGGGAGCGAAGGGCGGTCTGATATTTGACCTGAAATTTGCACGCATCCCTGCATATTATTATGTTTTCATTTGACTATTTGAAATTATAATTATGGAATTATAAGTATATGCAGTAGATGTCCTGTTAGTATGATTTATGTTTGAAATTGATTTTAACTTTAAACATATTTTATGTTGAAACTAAATTTACTTAAAATTTTTATTTCAGTATCCACTCATTGAGTTTTTCTTAAAAGTCAACCCACCACAGTTTCCAGTTATTACAGAACTTACTTCTAGGTAAAGATTCTAGGAGATATTCGTGAAAAATTTTGGGATTCTAGATTCTCCATCCAGTCACCTAGGAATTATTATTTTTGTCTGTTTTGTATATTGGGCATAACGTCCAATAATATATACACATTTATGATCTGATTTTTATACATATGTTTTTTTGTTATGAGTATTCTAGTATATGTCTAGCATAATGTTAATAGGCATGGAGCCTTTATTATATGTGTATGAGTTTATAGATAGACAAGAAGTCCTTTGTATATGTGTACGAGTTCAGGAATATGATTTATATTCATCTGTATTACAAGTTTTATCTGAGGCTTATAGGGGTAGAATATCCCTACCTTTATGCTATCACAATACTAATTTACCGGTGTATGATAATTATATTTTTGAGATAAGTTTGTAGGATCGATATTATCACAATATAAAATTGATCTAAGAAGTTATATATATATATATATATATTCAATTAGTAATGCCAAGGGTTATATATATATATATATATATTCAATTAGTAATAGCAAGTTGTAAGCGTCCGTCCACCGGCACCTATTGTTTTAAATCTCGCCACCAATTACAGTGATTGGAGTCAAATTCAAGCAAAGAAATGCACGTAGAGGCATGTTTGAATAATGAACTTTATAATTAAAGAAAGTTAAGCTCCTTGTGATTGGTAATCTTTATTCTTTATTTTCGCATCTTGATTTTGGAGTTCATCAACTTGCTATCGATTGCACCAATAACTAATTGTATATATAAAAGATAAAGACAAATATCTTGTCTTATGTCTGTATGGTACGTCATTTCTATATTTATTTAATAAAAGTCTAAGTAAAAATATCATTTAATAGTAAAAATATCTTTTGTTATATTGCTGTTAAAGAACATATATGATTTGACTAAAAGTATAAATATATTTTTATAAGTATACTCTTGAACATAGGAATAAGTATAAAATATATTTTTATTTAGATAAAATATTATAAATATAATTTTTTTTTTCAAAACTCTTCTTTTTTTACTCTTTTCATCGCTTCAAATTCTATTACAATAAATTCAGTCATATAATATAAATAAATGTATGTATAAAGAACCATGTTTTAGTAATCAACTATAGAGGGAAACCTATGCTCAATGTGATTGTTTTTTTGTTCTTCATTTTTTGTTAAGTTTTTCTCTTTACCATACAATTGAATTTCTTCTATAGTTCTTCTCTCAAATTAAATTATTAGTATTTCTCGTAAATCTATCCATAATTTTATTTTTAGTTTTTTTTAATATTTTGAATATTATTTTCTAAAATACATAATAACAACAACTTTTCAAACTATTTCTTATCTTTGATAATAGTTTAAAGATTTAATTAATTTGCAAGTGTCTAGGATATTAAAGAAAATTATTATTTTTTTTATGTATACTCCAAACATATTAAAGAAGATTTAATTTGTGTATACTCTAAAATCCTAAAAAAATGATGAAAATAAAATTAAATATTTTTTTCACGATAAAAAAAAGATCAAAATGAATCTAAAAATGAATCAATATTATAATTATTTATGCTTAGAATAATAAATTTTAATAGATAGTTGTTCAAGTCCAACAAATAAAAATAAAAAATCTTAAAAAACCAATCACATGAACCATAAAATAAAAAAAGAAAAAAGAAAAATCAAATTATCATATTGATCTATTATTAGTAGACGTAACTAATAGCAGACAAAATTAAAATAAAGAATAAATTAAAAACCAATTACATGGAATATTTGAGCACATGGAATAAATTAAAAACCAATCACATAAAATTCCTATAAAGTTCATTGCTCAAAGATGCCTCAACATACATTTATTTGAGGACTTGATCCAAATAAAAATATGTTGATAGTAGAATATGATGTACAGTTTACTCATTTGTTTCGCTTTGCTCCACATTTGGTAAGTACAGAGCAAATGAGAGTAAAGAAATTTGTTGATTGGTGGCAGGACTATCTGTTTAGATTAGTGCAAGTTACAGAGACTACCACATATAATTTGGCTTTAAATTCAGCACTCCGTTTTGAATTGAGTTCTAGAAAAAGATATGGATAAAAAGTTTTGGGAGGCCGCGATAAAGTGGCCAAGCCAATTTGCAAAGTAAGCCTCATCTCAGAGGTTCTACTTCTAGAAAGGAGACTCCGATATTTAGGGGTCCGAGCAGAAGAGAAGACTGAAATTCTCATCAACAAGTTGCATCGTCTGTCTTGGTAACTAAGCCTAATGTACCTGTGTGTTCGAGGTGTGGGCGCCCTTATTATGGATTATGTAGAAGGGAGACAGATGCTTGTTTTAGATCTGGTCAGATGGGCCACATGGTTAGAGATTATGCTGTTCCACCTATTCACCCCTCCTATACTTAGCAGATAACATCATCTTAGCCAGGACTTTCTTTAAGAAGGGGTTATATAGATAGAGGTTAACCATCTAGTGAGAGAGGACAACAATTGATTGGTAAAGGCCAATCATCTACCGGCAGAGGCCAGGTAAGGGTGTTTGCATTGACTCTTCAGGATGCTTAGACATCAAACATGGTTGTGACATGTATTCTTTCTATTGAGGCTCTTGATATTAGAATTCTGTTTGACTCGGGGGCAACTCATTCTTTTATTTCTCCATACTTTACATACTGTTTGGGTAAAGAGATTAGAACCCTAGATTCACCTTTATTTGCGTCTACTCTTGTAGGAAACATAATATTAGCTCCTAAGATTATAGGATCTTGTGTCATTTCTATTAGTGAGCATGTATATCCTACTAATCTAATCTTGCTAGAGATTTTAGATTTTGATGTGATTTTAGGTATGGACTAGTGGTCTAGATATCATGCGACAGTGGATTGTAAGAAGAATACTATCATTTTTTCTGTTCCGAATGACTCAGTCTTTGAAGTCCAGGGTGATAGGAGTAATGTCCTTGGTAATTTGATCTTGGCTATCGATGTGGGTAGACTACTCAATAAGGGATGTACTAGTTACTTAGCCTTTATTCGGGATGTTAATGACAGTAAAGTGAATCTAGCACATGTTTCAGTGTCAGAGAATTTTTGGATGTTTTTCTTGAAGAGTTACCTGGACTGTCTCTAGAAAGATAGATTGAATTTAATATTGACATTCTTCTAGGAACTCAGCCTATCTTGATTCCCCCTTATTGAATGGCACTAGCCAAATTGAAGGAATTGAAGGTACAACATTAAGATTTGCTAGATAAAGGATTTATACGCCCAAGTACCTCTCCTTGGGGTGCTTCAGTCCTATTTGTTAGGAAGAAAGATGGATCTTTACTGCTATGCATTGATTAAAGGTAGCTAAATAAGGCTACCATTAAGAACAAGTATTTATTGTCAAGGACAGATGACTTACTCGATCAACTAAAGAGAGCTCAGTGCTTTTCGAAGATAAATTTACATTCTGGGTATCATCAGCTCAGAATAAAAGAGGGAAAACATCCTAAAAACTGTTTTTCGTACCTAATATGGGCATTATGAATTTATAGCGATGTCTTTTGGACTTACTAATGCTCTCGCCGCCTTTATGGATTTAATGAACTGAGTCTTCAAGCCTTTCTTGGACCAATTTATAATAGATTTTATTGATGACATTTTAGTGTATCTTTTGAATCACTAAGAGCACGAGAGGCATCTTCGTATTGTTCTTCAAACTCTTAGAGAACAAAAGTTGTATGCGAATTTCTCTAAGTGTGAATTCTGGTTGTCGGAGGTGACTTTCTTAGGTCACATCGTAATAGAGAATGGAATTTGTGTTGATTCTAAGAAGATTAAGTCCTTGCAAAAATGGCCTCGCTCAACTAGTGTGATGGAAATTAGAAGCTTTTTAGGCTTGGCGGAGTATTATCGAAGGTTTGTAGAGAATTTTTCCTGAATAGCAGCACCATTGACTCGACTCACTAAGAAAAGTGCAAAGTTTTTATGGTCGGATGCCTGCAAGGAAACCTTTCAAAAGCTTAAGAACTGTTGACTTCGGCATTTGTCTTTACACTATCCTTTGAAGGCCATGGATTTATTGTGTATTATAATACCTCTAGGGTAAGTCTTGGGTGTGTATTGATGCAGCATGACTGAGTTATAGCTTACGCGTCCAAGTAATTAAAAGGATATGAGCAGAATTATCCTACGCACAATCTTGAGTTGGCGACAGTTGTGTTTGCACTAAAAATATAGAGACATTATCTTTATAGGGAAACCTTTAAGATATACACAGATCATAAAAGTCTCAAGTATATCTTTGATTAAAGAGACTTGAATTTGAGGCAGAGACGATGGTTAGAGTTATTCAAGGATTATGATTGCATAATTCATTATCATTCAGGAAAAGCTAATATGGTAGCCGATACCTTAAGTAGAAAATCTATGGGTAGCTTATCCCATATCTTAGGCGATAAAATGATATTAGCTAAGGAGTTGCATACGTGCATGACTGATGGTGTTGAAATCCGAATTCCTGAATCTAGAGTACTGATTGCTCAAGTGCAGGTGAAATCTGTCTTAGTGAAGGAAATTAAAAAAGCTCATATTTCATCCCTGTATATATATGGAAAGAAAAGATGTATCGAGCAAGGTAGAAGCGGTGAATTTAGAGTAGATGATTATGGTATCTTAAGATACGAGATAGGATAGAAGTGCTACCATTGCAAGAAATCAAGAATCGACTTCTGGAGATAGCTCACACTTCCTCTTATACAATGCATCTAGGAGGAACAAAGATGTATTATGATCTAGGGGAGATTTACTGGGAGGAAGGCATAAAGAGAGATATTGCTGAATTTGTAGCCAAGTGTTTGACCTGTCAACAGGTAAAAGTGGAATATCAAAAACCATCTGGCACACTTTAGAGTTTGGATGTACTTGAATGGAAGTGGGATAAAGTGACCATGGACTTCATTGTAGGCTCGTACATATAAAGAATATGATTCTATATGGGTCATCGTGGACAGATTGACGAAGTCAACTCATTTCTTTCATGTTAAAACCACTTATACTGCTTCTTAATATGCCCGAATTTATCTTAGTTTCTTTACATGGTATACCTGCTTCTATCGTTTCAGATCAGGGTTCTCAATTTACATCGAAGTTCTGGCAATCCTTCCACGAAGCTTTAGGCACTCAACTCCATTTCAGTACTGCATTCCATCCTTAGATAGATGGACAATTAGAGAGGATAATTCAGACTCTAGAGACCATGTTACGGGTGTGCGTGATTGATTTTGAGGGAAGTTGGGATCAGCATTTACCTTTTATTGAATTTGCTTACAACAATAGCTACCACTTGAGTATACAAATGGCACCATTCAAAGCCTTGTATGGGAAAAAATGTAGATCTCCGGTTGGGTGGTTTAACCCTAGAGAACACAAGTTGTTGGGACCAGATTTGATACAAGATGCTATATATAAAGTCAAGGTGATATGGGAAAGAATCATGACGGCTCAGAGTAGGCAGAAATCATATGCTGATCATCAACAGTGAGATCTAGAGTTCAAGGAGAGGAATTATATGTTTTTAAAGATTTCTTTTAAGAGAGTTATGGATTTGGCAAGAAGGGCAAGTTAAGCCCAAGATATATTGGACCCTTCCAGATTTTTCGATAAGTTGGGGGTAGGGCATATGAGTTAGCTCTTCTGTTTAATATAGATAAGATACATCCAGTCTTTCATGTATCAATGCTGAGGAAATATCTCTATGATGAGTCACATGTCTTTGAACCTCAAACAATAGAGTTAGATCGAAATTTATCATATCAAGACCAACCCATGGCTATAGTAGATAGGGAGGTGAGAAAACTTCGATCAAAATAGATTCATTCGGTGAAAGTCGTCTAGCAGAATCACAAGCGTAGTAAGGTGACTTGGGAGTTAAAAGATGTCATGAGGAAGAAATTTCCTCAATTATTCGAAGGTGAAGGTAAATATTTCCGAACTATAGTTGGAATTTTTAAATTTGATGACCAATTTTTTTTAGGGGGAGAGGTGGGGAAAAATGTAATACTTTAAAATTTAAATTAATGACATTTTAGTTATTTTATACATGAGGAGTAATTTTATCATTTATAAATTTATATCGAGGTATTGAAAACTGAGTAAATAACTCTATATTAATAATTATTTAGCTATTTGCAGTGATTTGGTAATAATATGATAAGTTTAAAAAAAATATCTTTAAAACTCTATCTGCGCAGTTGACCTTCAAACAAAAATTGACATTAATTGAAAAATCTGATTGATAAACGGCTTATTTCTATTGAAAGAGGACTCAATAAAGATCAATATGAATTAAATTTGAGTCAATTCCGAGATCAAATGAGAGAGAATCAAAGCCTAGAATATAGAATATGTGTAGGAAATTTTCAAGGGTAAATTAGTAATTTATGCACATTTTAATCTCTATTTCAGTTAGACAGAAAGCAAGCCATCTCATTTCTCCTTCATTTTCCCGTAAGGTTCCTTTTATTTCCTATTTTAATTCTTTTTTTCAAATTCCTTCAAATTACTCAATTTTTAACTGATTAAAGTTCCGTTTTTGCTGCTAATTACACGTACATGACACAGGCTAAACTGTAAGAACTTTGTTTGAGCGTCGATGATTAAGCCGGGAGGAGAATAGTATTACTATTTATAATTTGAAAATTTTCGTAATTACTCGCAATTTGGACATCTTAGGATTAAATTGACTCCTCGGTATGATTCACAGTATCGTTACTATTGTATTTTTCAAAAATTATTATTGTTCATTACGGAGTTATTGTTCATCACCAATATTTTTCTGATTATACTTGTTTAGGCTAGAATTAAATCGATTAGTTGTTAGATTAGGTGAAATTAAATTTTGTGAAAATATATAAATAGTGACAGTAGTGTTGCACTTGATTTTGATTTCAAAATAAT
The DNA here is from genome assembly GCA_035584115.1 of Cedrela odorata. Taxonomy (NCBI): domain Eukaryota; kingdom Viridiplantae; phylum Streptophyta; class Magnoliopsida; order Sapindales; family Meliaceae; genus Cedrela; species Cedrela odorata. The sequence continues at coordinate 26,824 of JAXCLQ010024908.1, forward strand.
GTGTTATCTTATGGAATTGGTTAGTAATAATGAATTAAGTATAATCGACACTTCAGTTACTAATCGTTAGATTCAGATTGTAAAAGAAAATAGAATTCAAAAAGGGGAAAAAAAATCTTGTTGTACATTAATGTCGTAGTTAAATTTTAAGCATGTATACTTCAATTATTATGTTAATAATTAGTATAAATGTGTTATAGATACGCCGAGTGAGCAGCCATTCAGCCCCCAGTGATTGAGTTTCTATTTTGTTTTTGGTGACACCTGTGAGTGGATTTTTACGTGGATTTTTACATGCTTTTTATTTCTTTAAAATTGTTTTATAAAACTTAATATTTTACGAAATAAGGAATGATTTATTTATAAATTGATTTACATTTTACTTTATATGAAAATGAGATTTACTTTGAGCTATATATATTGTTATAGAGGAGTTGTTGAGATATTGCTTTTGAGGTTTGGAGACGGCCATTGTATTTTGAATTGTGTTTTATTTTTTATTTTTGTATTTTAGAAAGTATGCTAGCCGTTATTTCAATTTTTAGCAAGGAAACATAAAGGGGGAAGTTTATATGCTTTGAAAGAATATTCTAATTTGTATTCTGTGAATGTATCAGTACATGTGAGAAGTAGGGGCGAAGGGCAGTCTGATATCTAACCCAAAATCTGTACACATATATTATTATGTTTTTATTTGACTATTTGAAATTATAATTCTGGAATTATAAGAATATGCAGTGGATGTCTTTTAGTATGATTTATGTTTGAAATTAATTTTAACTTTAAATATATTTTATATCGAAACTGAATTTACTTAAAATTTTCATTAATTTTTCTTAAAACTCATCCTACCATAGTTTTCAGTGATTGCAGGACTCACTTTTAGGTAAAGATTCTATGAGATATTTGTGAAAAATATTATGATGTAATTTTTGTATATTTTTGTGCATATATTCTTTTGTTATGAGTATTTTTGTATATGTCTGGCATGATGTTAATAGATATGGAGCTCTTAGTATATGTGTATGAGTTTATAAATGGACAAAAAGCCCTTTGTATATGTGTATGAGTTCAGAAATATGATTTACATTCATTTGTATTACAAGTTTTATTTAAAGCTTATGGGGTAAGATATTCTTGTCTTTATGTCATCACGATAGCAATTTCTCGGTGTGTGATAATTATAGTTTTGAGATAAGCTTGTGGGAATGATATTATCACGATATAATCACAATATAAAACTGATCTCTGAATTTATATATATATATATATATATATTCAATTAGTAATAGCAAGTTGTATGCGTCCATCCACCGGCACCCATTATTTCAGAACTCGCCACCAATTACAGAGATTGGAGTCAAGTTCAAGCAAAAACATGCACATAGAGGCATGTTTGAGTAACGAACTTTAAAATTAAAGAAAGTTAAGCTCCTTGTGATTGGTAATCTTTATTCTTTATTTTCGCATCTTGATGTTGGAGTTCATCAACTTGCTATCAATTGCACCAATAACTAATTGTATACATAAAAGATAAAGACAAATATATTTTCTTATGTCTGTATGGCACGTCATTACTATATTTATTTAACAAAAGTCTAAGTAAAAATATCTTTTGTTATATTACTATTAAAGAACATATATGATTTGACTAAAAGTATAAATATATTTATATAAGTATAATCTTGAACATAGGAATAAGTATAAAAATATATTTTTATTTAAATAAAATATTATAAAGATAATTTTTTTTTTCAAAACTCTTCCTTTTTTACTCTTTTCATCGCTTCAAATTCTATTACAATAAATTCACCATATAATATAAATGAATGTATGTATGGAGAACCATGTTTTAGTAATCAACTAGAGAAGGAAACCTATGCTCAATGTGATTGTTTTTTTATTCTTCATTTTTTGTTAAGTTTTTCTCTTTACCATACAATTGATTTTCTTCTAGTGTTCCTCTCGTAAATCTATCCATAATTTTATTTTTAGATAGTAGATTTTTTTTTTAATATTTTGAATATTATTTTCTAAAATACATAATAACAACAACTTTTCAATCTATTTCTTTTCTTTGATAATAGTTTAAAGATTTAATTAATTTGCAAGTGTCTAGGATATTAAAGAAAATTAAATTTTTTTATGTATACTCCAAACAATTAAAGAAGATTTAATTTTTGTATACTCTAAACTCCTAATAAAAATGACGAAAATAAAATTAAATATTTTTTTCAAGATAAAAAAGAAAAGATCAAAGTGAATCTAAAAATGAATCAGTTTAGAATAATAAACTTTAATAGAAAGTTGTTCAAGTCCAACAAATAAAAATAAAAAATCTTAAAAAACCAATCACATGAACCATAAAATAAAAAAAGAAAAAAGAAAAATCAAATTATAATATTGATCTATTATTATTAGGCGTAACTAATAGTACACAAAATTAAAATAAAGAATAAATTAAAAACCAATCACATGGAGCATTAAAAAAAAAAAATTGAAATTCCTATAAAGTTCATTGCCTGAAGTTGATTCGAAACTCAGTAATCTGTGGCCAGGTCTTGGAAAAATAGGTGAAGGTAGGCGAATGGCTGTTAACAGTTCTAATCCCTTGAAGCGAGCTCCAGTCTCAAAACCACCATTCACGCTCAGTCAATTAAAGAAAGAAATCCCACCTCACTGTTTTGAGCGTTCTATTATTCGATCATTTTACTACCTTGTTCAAGACCTCACCATTGCATATATCCTGTACAATATCGGAAATACTTACATTCACCAGCAGCAACTTCCTCACCCAGCTCTCTTTTATCTGGCCTGGCCAGTTTACTGGGCTCTTCAAGGCAGCATCTTCACCGGTGTTTGGATTTTATCTCATGAATGCGGCCACCATGCCTTCAGTGACTATCTATGGCTTAACGACACTGTCGGCTTTATCCTTCACTCTTTCCTCCTTACCCCTTACTTCTCTTGGAAGTACAGCCACC
>JAXCLQ010024918.1:0-29797 GCA_035584115.1 Cedrela odorata
TAATTAATATAATTAAATATAATTAATATAATTAATTATTGTAAGATTATTTTAACTCTTAAAATACCTTATTTAATATTACATAAAATAATCAAAACCCTTATTATTTTAGGTTGGTGCTAGCCTCCTTTTAAATAATCCGTATTCTCTCACATCAAGTATTGGTGTGACCTTGTACAACTCCCGTGAATTAGCCGTGTCCCAATTTTGGATCTCATCCAAAATTAATTCTGAAAATACTGACTATGGTTAACATGTAACAACATATCATAGCCCTTAAAACACGACGAATTTAATAACTTCATCAAATCCCATTTTAATATAAACTGTCATATTTGCTATGTAGATAATATTCTTCTGTCGTCTATATCCTTATTGAGTATAGATTCATGGATGTCAAAATCTTCAACTTGATTTTTTTGCGAACTGTTGATCGTTATGTCCGAAATTTGTTTTCGCGAATTCTTCACATAACTAATAATCACTCTAGCCAGAAATTTATTTTTCTTACATTTATGGACGCTCACCTTAGAAACTTGGATAGAAATTGAGTTAGCAGAAACTCCAATCCTAAAATTCCGAGTCAACGAATCTCATCTTGACCATCGTTCGTTTCTGCTTACAAAAAACGCATGACCAAACCGGCTTATTGTACGTAACATGGCTAGTCTCGTATGTATACACCATATGAACCTTATACGTTCATACCAGATTCAACCACGATGTCTCAGGTCAAAGGATTATATCGTACACTAATATGACCAAACGATTAATCATTGATTTCATACTATTCTATGTGATTTATCGTTTATTTTGGTCATGTTCGATAAACAGTTCTCTAACCATGAATCCACAATAATGCCCCAATGATATAACTATCATCGTCATCTGAACTTATATCAACTTTTTGATAACTTTTTGAAAATATTCAATGTGTCTACTATACAATATTATTGCCCAAATAATATTATTTCCGTATAGAACGCTTTTGATAATAATATTTACTTTAAATATCTTATCTAGATTTATCACATTCATAAATTATTTATAGCATGTATAAATAGTTGAAACAACATATAAATATGAATGAAGAATAATTCTTTTATTTATTAAAAATAATAAATATCTGATTACAAATTAATTGCCGAGAAACCTACAACACGATTTATTTTTAGGGCATATACACTAACAAACTCTCACTTGCACTAAAATTAATCGCTGTTGTATTTCATACCCATCTTTTCAAGATGGTAAGCTAGTTGTTTCTGTACCATTGCTTTAGTTAGTGGGTCAGCCATGTTAACTTTTGAATTATTATTTCTCTCATTCCAACGAACTTTCGTAAAATATGATACTTACGCTGAATATGTTTGGACTTTTGGTGTGCTCTCGGTTCCTTAGCCTGTGCAATAGCCTTAGTATTGTCACATTATATGTTTATCGGATAAGTCATGTTAGGAACTACACCAAGTTTACCCACAAAGTTATGCATCCAAACAGCCTATTTTGCTACTTCCGAAGCGGTAATATATCCAGCTTCTGTAATGAAATTCGTTGTAGTCGTCTGCTTGGAACTTTTCCAGCTTACAGTTCCTCCATTACACATAAATATAAAACCTAATATAGACTTTTTATCGTCAATATTTGATTGAAAATCATAATCTGAATATCCTTGAATGTTTAACTCTTGACATCCATAACTCAGAATCAGATCCTTAGTCCTTGTCAAGTACTTCAGGACTGATTTTATGGCCGACCAATATTTCTCTCCTGGATAAGCCTGATACCTGCTCGTAACACTTATAGCATACGCTATATCAAGTATTGTATAAAGCATTGCATACGTCAAACTTCCTATGGCAGAAGCTTAAGGGATGTTACGCATCTGCTGTCGCTTTTCATCGGTCTTTGGACTATTGTCTTTATAAAGACAAAGACTGTGTGTGAAGGGCAAGAAACCTCTCTTAGAGTTCTCCATACTGAATCTTTTCAGCATTTGCTTAAGAATAATCCAATTATCATTTTCGTTCTATCTCAATAGACACGAATAACAAGGATATATGTTGTATTACCAAGGTCTTTTACCGAGAAAGTCTTAGATAACCAGATCTTAACCTCATTCATCATGCTTACATCATTACCCATTAATAATATGTCATCTACATATAATATGAAGAATGTGATGACACAATTTTTAACCCATTTGTAAACACAAGGTTCATTCAGATTTTTGACAAAACTAAACGCTTTGATTGTGTCATCAAATCAGATGTTCTAGCTTTTGGAAGCCTGCATCAATCCATAGATGGATCGATGCAGTTTACATAACTTATGCCTATCTGTTTTGGACAAATACCCAATATATTGTTCCGTATAGATGTTCTTAATGAAACCATTAAGGAATACCATCTTGACATCCATTTGCCAGATTTCATAGTCGTGGTATGTAGCTATAGCTAGCATAATTCGGATGGATTTGATCATAGCCACGGGCAAAAAAGTTTACTCATAATCCAACCCTTATTTCTGAGAATAACCTTTGCAACTAGCCATACTTTGAATGTCTCTACCTTCCCATCCTTACCAATCTTTCTCTTATAGATCCATTTGCACCCAATAGGAACTATTCCTTCTAGTAGATCTATAAGTGTCCAGACTTGATTTATGTGCATGAATTCTATCTTCGAATTCATAGCCTCTAGTTATTTTCCTGAATCCTTATCCAGAATTGCTTCTTCATTATTTCTCGGATCATTACCATGATCTGAGATTCCCACTAAAAAATATTCAAAATCTTGTTCATGTAGGAATCCATACCTTTCTGGAGGTTTAGATACTTTAGAAGACTTACAAGTTGGAACTATGATATCTGATACTGAGGTTTGTTGAGTGGACGGTTCAGCTTTAGCAATTTCAGTTCTAGGCTCTTTGGACCCTTCCTTGAGCTTTATGTTTCTACCTATGCCACCTTCCTAAAAAAATCTCTTTCTCAAGGAAGCATGCATTCCTACTGACCTAAACTCTTTGGTCAGATAGAAAGTAGAAATAATATCCTAAATTGTCTTTAGAATAACCAATAAATTGACCCTTCTCAAATTTCGTATCCAGCTTATCCATGTTAACAAGTTTAACATAAATAGGACACCGCCAAATCTTCATATAGCCAAGACTTGAGGCTTTGCTATTCCATATTTCATATGGTGTCTTTTTGACAGACTTAGACGGAACTCTATTTAGAATATGTACTATTGTTTGAAGTGTATATCCCCATAGGGACTTTGGTAAGTCAATGAAACTCACCATCGATCGTACCATATCTAATAGGGTACGATTTCTTCTCTCTGATACTTCATTGAGCTGTCAAGTATAAGAAGAAGTCATCTGCAAGATAATCCCACTATATCTTAAGAAACCCTGAAACCCTGTACTCAAGTATTCACCACTACGATTTGATCGTAATTTCTTAATACTTTTTTTCGTTTGTTTCTCTACTTTATTCTTGAATTTCTTGAATTTTTTAAGGGATTCAAATTTGTATTTCATCAAATGCACATATCCGTACTGTGACATATCATCGATAAAGGTAATGAAGTACTCAAATCCTCATTGGGCTATGGTATTGAAAGGACTACATATATCAGTATGTATGAGTTTTAACAGTTTATTAGCCTGTTCTCCTTTACTCTTAAAGGGAGACTTGGTCATTTTTTCCTAGAGACAAGACTCATAGGTTGGATAGGGTTCACAACCCAATGGGCCTATAAGCTTACTATTTCTAAGTTGTGTTAGTCGTCTTTCTCTTATATGACCTATGAGGTCATAGTATTTTAAGATTTGATTTTGTTCGGGTTCTCTTGTTGGTGATAGTGCTGATAAAATCATAAACATTTATTTCAAGCACATACAAACCATTTATATTAAGTGCTTTGCCCACAATTATATTTCTAAAATATAATAAACATTCATTACCATTAAAATATATATTGTAACAATCCTTATATAGTACTGAAATAGAAATAATGTTTCTTGAGGCAAATTTAAAGTACAGTACTTTATTTAATTTAATAACATGCCCAGATTTTAGTTTAACAGAAGATGTACTTATGACTTCTATTGCAACTCTTACTCCATTAGCCATCTTCAAAATGACATTTCCCACTGCTACCTCAGAACTATTCTAGAGTACCTGCATAGATATACAAATGTGGAATGTAGCAGCTAAATCTAATATCCATGAATGATTATCTGAATTAATACATAATTCATATTCTATCATTTGACAATAAAAATTATCTGATTTTTCCTTCTTAAGGCTCTTCAGGTATTGAGGACAGTTTCTCTTCCAATATCCATCCTTTTCGTAGTAGAAACATTTTTCTTTATCATTTGACTTTTCCTTTTTCTTAGCCTGGCCCACTGGCTTCTTAAAAGCCTTCTTTTTGGGTTTAACTTTTGGCCCTTTCTTTGTTGGCCTTTTGGGCTTGAACCTGCTAGAAGTGGCAACATAAACATTTTTATGCCCCTTACCCTTATTTATCTGTTGATAGTAGTCTTGAAGCTCATTAAGCAGTTCAGATAACTGCCTCTCAATCCTACTGAGATTAAAATTTGTAATGAAGGGCTTGAAGCTCAATGGAAGTAATTGGAGAATCATATTCACCTTAAACTGATGTGTAAACACTATGTCATAAACCTCAAGTTGTGTTAGATTATTAATTATCTTAATAGCATAATCATCTAGCAATACCCCTTCCCTCAACTTTTAATTAATCATACTAACACATATCATATTGAGTAACTAGAGAATTGTTTTGATATAGTTCCTCCAAAGACTATGCTATCTTGTATGTGGTTGGAACATTTTCAAACTGCATTTAGAGCTCTTGATTCATCTAGGCAAATATATAATTTTTTGCTTCCCTACTATCCTCTTTCCATTGATTAAATATCTCTATACCTCAGGTGTAACGTTTTCCATTATCTCTATAGAGAAAGGAACTCCTAAAATATAAGCTATGCTTTCAAAATCTAAAAGAATTTTAAGATTTCTCAACCTATCTTTATAATTTGTTCCGTTTAAAGTGTATTTGTCCATGATCTTAAGCAGTAATGCGTTTGCCATTATAAATAGTTTTATAATATATCACAATAAAAAAATCTGCAAGAATGGAAAAATACAAATTTATTAGTGTCTGTAGTTATTTAAACCTATCAATTTGCTAATCTCATTAGCTTTCACTATTTTATTTGGACCCTACACTTTCTTAAGTGGTATCCGGGAATAGTCGTTGGTTTATTTCTAGTGGGGAATCAAATTCTCGTTTCACCCGGTCAACCTCACATAATAGAATTTTGGTCTTCCGAGTTTAGCGAGTAGGAAATACTTTTTCTTTTGTATCATTATACAAGGTATGATTCATTTCTTTTGCCTTAACTTCGAAAACCTCACATAATAAAAATCTTGGTCTCTTAGGCTAGCTAAACCCGATCCACCGTGCTTTCTTAAAACAGTACTTTCACTAAACCCTTACATAATAGAATCTTGGGCAAGAAAGAAGTATTCGTCTAATAACTAAGTAACCAACTTTTAATATATATAAATGTCATACTCCTCACATAACAGAATCTTGAAATATTGACATTTATAGTAAAAATTTTGGTTACCCCACAATGGGAGGCATGAATTTAATAATTTTTCTTTAGGGAGATTTATTAGGTTTAACCTTTAAATTTAATCATTTTTCATGCTTTTCGTTTGTTTATTAGAAGCATTCATAAACATATATATCCTATATGCATACTAAAAGCATGTGGGTTGATCATGGGTTTTTTGAAAAAAACAACCTAAAATATGCTATTTACTAAATGTTACAATTTTTCAGTCTCTTTTATCTCATCTTCGAATCTCATCCGGTATATCGGGTCTTCATCTTCATAATTTATTTACAAAATTGATCTAAGGTATGAATGTCCAAATTATATAAATAATTTAACTATTAAATATTATATGCCTTAAATGAATTAAAAAATATATTACAAACCTTTAATATTTTTAATAAATTATTTAACATCCATGATCAAACCCTTTAATATAATAATCATGCATCAATTATACATAAATATTAAATCATTCACCCTTAAGATTGCATCTAAACTTAAAGGTAAATTAAACAATTTAATTAAAATAAGCACTAGTGTATACGTATATCACATGCTCATATACACTACTTAATATATCACATATATAAGTACTTTAATGAAATATGCATATATATTATTATTAAATTAAAATGAGGCATGCAACAATTACACAAAAGATCAGAATATAACACTTATGTCATGATCTACCCATAATTAAAATAATATTATTGTTTATCAAATCATTTTAAAAATAATTTCATGGCTTTTTAATATTTCTATTTAAATAACATCTCATATTAATTAAATATTTTATATTTTTTAAATATTATAAATAATACATCTAATGAAGTATATCATGGCTTGACAAATTAATCAAATTAAATGTCACACACATGCTAAAAATACCATTTAATAGATAAATTTCAGATTTGTGCATTTTTAAACATTTCATCTCATAAATTATTTTAAGCATTCAATTAATTCATTTCATAAATTAAATTACTATGACTAATTATCATCCAATATACATGCAACACTTGTACATATTTATCATGCAAATAATATTTTAATCATATCAAAATATTTCATTTGGTATGTCATAGCAATTAACATTCTTAATGTTGTTAAAAATATATCTTTCACATAATCATAAAAACATTCAAACAAGCATGATGTAACACTTCCTATACATTTTATGAACAATTTAATATACTAATTATAGTATTTACTAACTAAAATCTAAAACAATTTTAAGGGTAAATTAGGTTTCATGGTCATTTTAGGGCAAATAACACACATACATAGTATATACTTTGCATCTAATGTAACAACCATTATGTTAGGACTTTATAAAATATGTTTAATACATCTAAGCACATTATAATCATTGAAAAATAATTTTTTCAAAAATATTAAACAAAACAGTCTACTTGCATGCATTATTATGTATTTTACAAGCAACCTTTTACATGCAACACTTCCAATCCATCAAGCACTTCAACTATTGAAATTACATGCATTAATAAATTTACCAAATTATAAATGAGTTTACACGATATAATTATTGAAATAGTTAATCGCGTCATAAATAGTAACATATGTGAAAAACTCTAAACTCTAATTCGACAAAATTATTAATTGTGCTACTCGTTTAATAATCATGTCATTTTATCTTAACTCAAATCTATAAATTTTGTGTCCAATTAGCAAATGATGTAACATGCTAATCATCAGTTCTTGAGCAAGCAAATAATTTGGATTTAACTTAGTGGTATGTTTGTCAAATATTTATCAAGTTTTATTTGTATTGATTTTGATAAGGAACACTTTAGAATTTATTTTCTTTAAGTGGAGAGTATTTAAATTTGAGAATATGACACGATAATCATCTATTGTGGAGAGTAGCATGTCAAACTTCGACTTTTGGGTAATTAGATTTAAGCTAATCCTATCGTGTTATACTTATGTCGTGTCAAAAGAGATCAATCAATTTAATAATCGTGTTAAGAAATGAAAATCCTAACCTTGACACAATTATTAAATGATTAAATAGATTGTAATTATGTTGCTCATTTAATAGTTTTTATTTATATCTTAATATATTTTTATAATATTTATGATAATATTTTCTTAAATATTAATTATTTTTATTTTAAATATAATTAAATACTTTTTGAAAATGGATAAATATAACTACTAAATTTTCATCCAATACAATCAGTATGCTTAAATCAACATGCAATTGATCAAATTATTTCATATGTGTCATAACACTTATAAACATCATATACATGTTATAAGAACAAGAAAAACAATTTTTATTAACCATATTATCCACTTAGCCAAATCAACATGCAAACATAAGCGTTCAAAAAAAAATTCTGCACCACTTAATGAACATGCATGCTTTTCATGATTCAAATCACACTCAATCATCTTTAAATAAGCATATAACACTTATACATATATAAGAACACATGATTAAAGATTTGGAAATATTTTTCAGACCAAAATCAACATGTAAACTAAGAGGCATTTGGAGTTTTTCAACATCAAAAATTGTTTTTTTGACATTTTCACCAATATGCATGAATATTTCATAAACCATCTCTATTAGATATGCATGCATGTAACTCCAACATTTGTAAGATCACAACATGCATATCTTAAAATCTAGAAAACAATTTTCCAAAATGATCAACCATGATACCCGAATTTACACATGAACAAAGAACATGAAAAAACTGATTTTTTCATGAAATATTTCACATGCTGTCATTCATGCATCCAATGCACAAATAAATCATGGATAATCAGTTTATTACATTTAAATATGATATACAGGGAGCTATTTGGCTCTGATACCATTTATTAAAAATCAAGAATGCATAAAAATGATGATAAATTAGACATGCATGCTAAGAACATAGCTTGCAAGATTTTTATAATAATCTTTAAAAAAATAAAAACTGAATTTGTAAGATGGAATTGATGTGTTTACTTTACTTCAATGGATGCTTGATAAAGATGAAGAAGTAGTAAACTTAAAGAACACAAGTCCTCCACAATTTTTTACCTTTGATACACAATGAAAGGGAGAGGTTTTTAAGAAAAAAAGAGCGAGTTTTTCTTTCAATTTTCTTAGTGTTTTTCACTTAATGACAAATGTGAAAGACTTTGGTTTTTATAGTTATGGCTGAATTTGCAAATATTTTATTTGTATGAAGTCCTTTCAAAATCTAATTTTAGTAAAAATTACCCTATGTTTTGCAACTTAATCCTTGGACAATCACTTATTGTCATAAAGGTATACAAACTATATTAGTTTGTATTTTTAACCCCTAGGTATTTATTATAAGTTCTTTAACTTTTAAAGGATTAATATTTAGTCCCTAATAAATATTATTAAGTACTCTCTCAATTAAATATAATTAATCTAATTAATTATTGTAAAACTATTTTAACTCTTAAAATATCTTATTTAATTTTATTTAACACTTATATAAAATAATCAAAACCCTTATTGTTTTAGGATGGTGCTAACCTCCTTTAAAATAATCTGTACCCTCTTATATCAAGTATTGGTGTGACCTTGTAAGATTCCCATGAATTAGTCGTGTCCCGATTTTGGATCTCATCTAAAATTAATTCCGAAAACATTGACATTTAGCGACATGCCATAGTTCCTAAAATGCAGCAAGTTTAATAACTTCATCAAACCCTGTTTTAATATAAATTGTCATATTTATCATGTAGGTAATATCCTTCTGTCGTCTATATCCTTATCGAGTATAGATTCACAGATGTCAAAATCTTAAACTCGATTTCTCTGTGAACCGTCGATCGCTATGTCCGAAACTTGTCATGGCGAACTCTTCGCATGACTAATAATTACTCTGGCCAAAAATTCATTTTTCTGACATTTATAGACGCTCACTTTTAGAACTTGGATATGGATTGAGTTAGCGGAAATTTCAATCCTAAAATTTCAAGTCAACGGATCCCATTTTGACCATCATTCGTTTCTACTTACGAACAACGCATGACCAATCTAGCTTGTTGTACGTAACATAACTAGCCTCGTACGTACGCACCATATGAACCATACGCGTCCATACCAGATTCGACTACGATGTCTCAAGTCGAAGGATTATATCGTACACTAATATGACTAAACGATTAATCATTGATATCATGCTATTTCATGTGATTTATTGTTTATTTTGGTCATGTTCGATAAACGATTCTCTAACCATGAATTTACAATAATGCCCCAGTGACATGATTATCATCGTCATCCGAACTTATATCAACTTTTTGAAATCTTTTTGGAAGCATTCAATGTGCTTACTATACAATATTATTGCCAAAATAATATTATTTCTATAGGGAACGTTTTTGATAAGAACATTTACTTTAAATGTCTTATCTGAACTTATCACATTCATAAATTATTCACAACAACATGTATAAATAGGTTGAAACAACATTCAAATATGAATCAAGAACAATTCTCTTATTTATTAAAAATAATAAATATCTGATTACAAATTAATTACCAAGAAACCTACAATACAATTTGTTTCCAGGGCCTATATACTAACACTTTCAGAGATTCTAGTATTTGCAATTTCGTTGGCTGTGTAATAAAATTAGCTTTTTACTGTAAATGGAAACTAATCGCATCAATCTCCTGAATGATGCATAGGTGCTTTGGCCTGAATGCGGCTAGGAGCCAATTTTATTGACAGATTTAATTACTTCTACATCACTTAAAAAAGTTTACAGAAAGGCTACATTATGTGTACATCTGGACAAGGTGCTACTACACAACAAAAATATATTGCAGAGAAGGTTTTAGTTATTCTCAAGGTACCTTACCCATATTTTTTAGTACATATTTGTGTAGAAAAGAATTAAAATTTTGCCCGATTCTTTTAGGATTTTATAAGTGGATTGTAAATGGAAGTGGACCTAATTGGTTGGGTTGAAATTAAAACTATTTAAACCACAGAGATTATTGATAACCTTGATTTTACTATCCTTGGGATTCAATTAGTTGGAAACTTGTTCTTGGATTTGTTTGAGTTCATAGGCTATCCAAGTCTCAGATATTTGCTTAAAACCATCAATATTTGGAATCTTGATAAAATTCTAAACCATTGTTTTTCTGTTTGTTCATACCTATCCGGGGTTTCTGAAATTTTTTCAAAACATTTATGAAGTAGGGATTGACTATTGATAACGGGTTTTCTGCATTATAATTACTGTTCCATGCTCATTTGTTGGTGTTCAAACACCAAATTCATTGATTAGTTGTGTGGGATTTTGTTATTTCATTAGATATTATATTGAAACAGGAAGTTTGGAACAAGTTTAACAAGGAAGAGCTTTATTAGAAACATATCACAATTCGAAACTCTGTATATCCAAATACCATAAAGCCCTGGAACAGAGATATCAAGGGATGGAACAATTCCCAGCTGATCTTTTTTATTTATTTTATTTTACAGATGTAGAAATTTCAATGAGTAAGTTTTAAATGTGTTAAAATGTTCATATTTGCTATGTTTAGGAGATTAAATGAAATGTTTTTTTTAAATAAGTTATTTTGTATATTTAATTAATTAATTAAATTCCTTTTTTTCATGAATTTGATGATTTTGAACTACATTTATATTTTATATCAGATTCAGTATAATCTCTTTCATCCAATGAATTTATTCATCTAATCCAACAAAATGAATCTACAAAAGAAATTTGGATTCTTCTAAACCATCATTCATTAATTCATTAATAGTATTCTTTTTCAGGTGAGCTGAATCTCTAACTTTAGTGGTGATAGTCATCCCTACACTTTGGAGATCCTTCTATAAATTCTTAATGGAAGTAATTATGACAAATTACAAAATTCAATCATTGTTTTTAATTTATTTAATAATGTTGGAGATATAATCTCTTCGATAACATAAATTGACGAGACTGTTATATAGTTTATTTATTTTTTATTTTTGTCAAAAAATTATAAATATGAATTTGTATAAAATTGAGTTTAGTAGCAATGAATTTTTATTTCATTTTATTCAGGCAAATTAATTGTAGTATGAACACATGATTGCCTACCCAGTAATTGTCATATTCAGACTCTTAATAAGAATATAAAAGGAAAAGGTCTTGGGTGTAGACTGTCTGTTGACACATGGACAACAACTAGCAAGCCACTAATTCTTCGGTGGCAAAGGAGGGATTGGGTTACCGCTGCCACCTCCACTACTGTCGGTTCTATATGTGCACCAGTACCACACTTGATGATTTACATATATGCTACTTCACTTTTGCATAATCATTATGATCTCGATTATCAATATGCAATGTAAAATATAATTTTAATCATTATATATTGTTGTAGATGCAGCAAAAATTATTTGTCGAACTCAGTATATCAATACTAATCCTCTTCTTATTTGTTCAATTGTTTACTTATTTTTCTATCATAATTAAAAACTTATGAGGGTAAAAAGTCAGTTGTTCAGTGAAAGATTTCTAATACTTAAATTAGAGTTTTATTTTAAATTGTGAGAGAGAGAGGAGAAAAAAAATCAAGGAGCAATATAGGCTTTTAATGTCAATGTTTCATGACCCATATGTGATTATCCTTGACCTCATTTTATAGAACGTTCAAGTCTCTCAAATCTAATAAAATTCTATGAAATTTAAAAACAAATATTTCGCTGTCTGAGAATCATGGAGATTCCATTGGGTAAGCATTAGTTTTCGAATTTTATAGGATCATACACTCTTTCTGTAGAATGTATCTGTCAGGTTTAAGATTCTTATTTTGGAAATAGTCTTACTTGTAAAATATATCTACTAGGTTAAGAATCTTTATTACAACATAATTCAGAAAGAATTTGGGAAGGAAATGAATCCTTCGTGAATACATACCTATCTGGGAAACCATTACTTGGGGCTTTTTTATATACTTGAGATGAGCTCAAGTGTTGCATATCTGAAACCTTTATTAGCCGTACCTGAGACCTTCACGAAGGGGTCTTGGAATGAGGTTTCGACCTGAAACCTCCCAAGTAACCTTAAGAGGTCTTAACTCTTACTTCTCATGAGGTCCTTGCTATCCTCTGAGTAGTTCTTATCGGATCAGGTCAGGTCTCAAGACATTATTCATCTCTTCATAAAACTCTGTTCTAAGCTTGTGGCCTATTGCACTTCACGTATACTTTAGGTCGTATCCCTAACATCAAACCTTCTAATTTTAGCCAAAAATAATTGTTTTTGACAAAAATTGAAGTTTTCATTCGAAAAGACATGTCAATCTGCCGATCTTAAATGTCCAACTTGAAATCTACTAGCTTCCCGTACATGGTAGGTTATGGTTGGTCTTTGGGATCACAATGCTTCAGGTTTTCAAGAGATTTTGCTGGCTCTAATAATGACCGTCTCCTTTCTCATTAATGAGAAAAGTCTTCTCAGTCACTCCTTTGACGTGGCATCATTTTGCCCCTTTATCTGTAACACATATCAACGGTTAAAGTTCCTCTATTTCTTTAAATATCCTTCCTTCTCACCTTTTCACTCTTTTTGTTTTCACTTTTACGCCGTCATTTTTTTAGTGTTTCAAGCAGTTTCAATAGCAGCAAACTTTGAGTTTGAAGCAAAGGCTTTAAGTTCTTTCTTCTTTTAACAATAACTAGTAAGTTTCTATTTCTCTTTTCTAGTCTTTATTGTTGAATATGTGGAATCATTGGTTGGTTGTGGCAATTGATAGATAATTCCTTAGGATTAGAGACCTTAAGCATTTTCTTTCGCGAGTTGTTAATGATCCTAGAGTAGCTTTTGACATTGTGTTTTCCTTCTTTATGAACAGAGATGGATTCTATTGATAATGAAGCTACCTCTAGGGAAACACTCCCGAAGAAGAACAGGTTATTGTCCCTATTTCTTCTTCTATTTCGACAAAGTGAAATTTGACACCATACAAAACAAATTGGTTTTTATTCCATTACCTGAGAATCAAACCTAGAAATCTATACTAGGATTTACAGTATCTCTGAGGGGATTTATCTAAGGATCACTGAGGCGAATAAACTTCCCAGCTACCATCTTGAGGGAGAAATTGCCTTTAACGATGAGTTGTTTCACCTAAGAGTTAGACTTCCCCTTCAACCTTACTTTGCCTAGATTCTTGCATTCTTTAGGATTCCCCTTTACTAACTAAATCTGAACAGTTTGAGGATCTTAATTGGTTTGTTTGTCCAGTGACATCAGATTTCCAACTCTAACCCCTCTATTGAGAAGATTGAATATATGTATATATTAAAAAGGAACCCAATAAAGAATCTAGGATGGTATTACCTCCAAAACCGACCAAAAAACAAAATCCATCACTAGTAATCCTTCTTGTCATAAGGGTTGGAATAACAAATGGTTTTTCATTAGTGATGACTAGAACCCCAATCCTAACCTCAAAGTGCTAAGACTATTTGGGGAGGCGGTCACCTAGAGTGATTTACCTAGGTTAGGTTCTCACAGTTTAGAAAGAGTGAGACTGATTAAAACGTCAACCATTAGCTAGAGGGCTTTGCTTTCAGATGATGACCTAATCTCCTTAGGTTTGGTAGGTTTATGTGTGTCCAAGGGCTGATTGACCTCGAAAAAGGCACAAAAAGTTAAATCTTTTGTTTTCTTGCTTTTTTTTTTTAAGTTGCAGTGTCTAACCTTAATGTCATTTGTCTCGCAAGAGAAATGGCTTCCAAGGGATCTGCCCCAAACCATATTGAAGTGTTGAAACATTTAGCAAAGGGGAAAAAGGCGGAGAAGGCCCACCAGCCTCTAAAGGCTGCTTCGAAAGGACTAGTTAGGGTTTTGGGCTGTTCTAATGCTGTTAAAACCTCCAGCACTAGTAAGCCTCCTGCTCTCAACAAGGGAGTGGTGATCCGAGGCCCTCAGGCGCAGCCTCCTCCTACTCCCAAAGCGGGTAAAGGAAAGGGAAAGAGGAGGGTTGTGGTAGCCGCTTAAGTGGAGGGCCACAAAAAAAGAAGAAAACGTCTAGTTAGTTGGACGAGGTGACGGCTGAGGTGCCCGATATTCTCCTTGAGGATCCCCCTGTTGAAAAGATAGAGTTCTTTAAACATTTCCTCCCCTACTTCAACCAAAAGACTTTGAAAATTAGCTACAAGTATTCCAACATAGTTGCTGAAGCTTCGAGCTTGGCGCTACTAGAATATCAGCTGAAGTGACTGAGTATGGTAAGTTGATTTTCCCTTAGCTTTTTGGAAAATGAGGTGTTTTTTTTATTCTTGTTTTCTTTCTATTTTGTGTTGTCGAATTTCAGTTGCAGTATGTAACCTTGTTGCATCGAGAAAACCTTATGAAGGATTTCTCAAGGGCGTCTGAAGCTAAAAAAAGGCCGAAAAAGGCTGAGCATGTTTTGATCATAGAGTGGCTTAGAGCCGAGTTTGACATAGGCAAATAAGCTCAGAAGTTAGAAGAGGTGCTAAGAGCTAGAACAAAGCTTAAACGTTAGGAGGAAAAAGAACGTGCTCCTGTACAGAAAGATAAAAGAGGATGATGTGATAATACGAACTTGGATTCGTGGATTAGGTCAATAAGAGTATTAACCTGACTTGAGAGACTTTCTATGACCAATATCCACACTTGGATTTAAACTGGTTGTACAAGGCCCTAGGACATGAGCCCTTGCATCGGGATGGAGATTCTTCAAGGGAGGTTCATCTAAACTTGAAGACTGCTTATGTGCCTCCAATAGAGTTAGTCGCTGGCCCTTCTGTTGAATAGTTAAAAACTTCTATCGTTGAGTCAGTTGAAGTTTCTTTTACTGAAGTAGTAGGGTCCCTCCTACTCCTAAGGCTCCTCATGCTTTCGAGAGCTTTTGCTTTTAAAACCATTCCTACTAACCCAGTTCTTCCTCTAGCTGACCCGACTCAATAGGCTTAGCTTAGCTTAGTTTAGTTTATATATATATATGTACTTGTAATGAACGACATATAATGTAATGGAATTAAGTATTAACACAATATTTTCGGCTTACGAGTCTTTAAGTTGCCTTACTTCCTTTTTATTTTCTTTAATATCTAACACTTACTTCAATTCATAGCCTTCAACTATCACTAGAGCACGTAACGCTTCCAAGAGAGATCTGACTTGAACTAAGTTGAACGAATAATACTAGATTCGTTAATATCAACCCTCTGATCTTCATGTCCCAGATTAAACATCTTCAAACAAGATAATCTGATAACGTCAATCCTCTTAATCTTATTCTCATGATTTAGTTAGACCTCATATGCTCTTAACTTTGGATGAGAGTTGAGCGTAGCCACCAAAGAGTAATTGTGCCTTTATACTTCTCATTCTAAGACTATTTTCGAAGTCTTTTTGAGCAGTGGATATTATTATTCCGAGATGATTTAAGGATTTAGTCCTCTAGCAACCTTACTTGCCCTCACCTTAGGTTGTACTCAGGACTTGTTCAAGCTAAGGATAGTATTATTCTAGTGGTGAATAAGAAGTAAACATCTAGGAATCAGGTTACCCATACTTGAGCTTTGGGAGGAGATTACCCAGAAATATTTAAGAAATAGGCATCTGAGAATCATGTCACTCGTGTTTAGGCTTTGGGAGGGCATTACTTCGAGATGAATAGAGAACTAAATTGTCTGAAAACCATTCTTGCTCTTATACGCCCTAAGGTCATGCTCATGGCTTATTCGAGCTATGAATAACATTACTCTAGAGGTGAATGAGAAGTGAACATTTGGGAATCAGGTCATCCATACTTTGGCTTTAGAAAGACATTATCTCGAGATGAATAGAGAACTTAGTCGTTTAAAAACCGTTCTTGCTTTTGTACGCCCTGAGGTCATGCTCAAGACTTATTCGAGCTGTGAATAATATTACTCCAAAGGTGAATGAGAAGTGAACATCTAGGAACCAGGTCACCCATATTAAGTTTTGGAAAGAGATTACCCCGAGATGTTTGAGAAATAGGCGTCTGAGAACCATGTCACCTGTGTTTGGGCTTTAGAGGGACATTAACCTGAGATGAATAAAGAACTTAATTGTCTAGAAATCAATCTTGCTCTTATATGCCCCAAGGTCATGCTCAGGGCTTATTCGAGCTATGGATAATATTACTTCAAAGGTGAATAAGAAGTGAACATATTAGAATCATGTCACCCATACTTGGGCTTTAGGAGGAGATTACCCCAAGATATTTGATAAATAGGCGTCTGGGAACCATGTCACCCATGTTTGAGCTTTGAGGGGAATTACCCGAAACAAATGGAGAACTTAATCATTTGGAAACCATTCTTGCTCTTATACGCCCTGAGGTCATGCTCAGGGCTTATTCGAGCTATGGATAATATTACTCCAGAGGTGAATGAGAAGTGAACATCTAGAAACTATGTCACCTATACTTGAGCTTTGGGAGGATATTACCCCGAGATGTTTGAGAGATAAATGTTTGGGAACTAAATTGCCCATGCTTTGACTTTGGGCAGATATTACCCCAAGACATTAGTACTTTTTTATTTCCTTGGCTTAGAGTCATCCGCTAATTTGCGTATTTTTTCATGAGCTATTTGGTGAAAAATAATGGCTTTATTTATTTTTAAGGCAAAAATTGTTACAGATCTATGATGATTTTAAGGGTAATACAACTTTAAGCGTTCGGTGTTCCATGGCTTCTTAACCTTATTCCCAGTTAGGGATTCTAGCTTGTAGACTCCAGGTTTGAGAATTTGGATGACTTTGTATGGTCATTCCTAGTTAGCTCCAAGAACACCTTCTCCTAGTATCTTGATATTCAGGGTAACTTGTCTTAGAACTCAATCTCTCACTTGAAAAGTGCAGTGCCAAACTTACTTTTATTAATACTTGACCACTATTTATTGGTAGGCAGTTGTTCTTATCATCATCTGCTATCTTTTTCCCTCTAGTAGGTCTAGCTCCAAGCACAAGTTTCGATCATTAGAGGCCTCACCATAGCTGCTGATCCGAAAAGTTAATACTTCCACCTCGATGGAAATCACTACTTCACACCCAAAGGCAAGACTATATTGGGTTTCACCAATTGCCACCTTTGGAGTGATTTTGTAAGCCCAAATGACTTCAGGGAGCTTGTTAATCCACACACCCTTATGTTTCTTGAGTTTCTTCTTAATTGCCTTCTTGATGACCTTGTTCGTAACCTTCACTTGCTCATTGGCTTTTGGATGAGCTAGTGTTTCAAACCTTAGATCAATTGAGAAATCCAAACAGAATTCCTAGAAGCTCGAGTTGTCAAATTATTTTTTATTGTCTGTGATTGTCACTTGAAGTATCCCGAATTGATAAATTACGTTTTGCTTGACAAATACCATAACCCTTTTCTTAGTGATGGCAGTTAACGGCTCAGTTTCTACCCATTTGGTAAAGTAATTAATATCTAATATAGCATACTTTGTGTTGGCTCGTGCTTAGGGTAGGGGTCCGATAAGATCAAGTTCTCATTGGAAGAATGGCCAAGGGCTTGAGAGGGACGTCAAGTTCTCAAAGGGTTGCCTCATAATGTTGTCATATACTTGACATTCATGAAAAATTTTTGCCACTTAAGCTGCGTCTTGTGAAAGCGTTGGTTAGTAATATCCTTGTCTCATGACCTTATACATCATTGACCGAGCTCCTCCATGTGCACCTTATACTCTTCGATGGATTTTTTCTAGAATTCAAGCCTCTTTCTTGGGTCTGAGGCATTTAAGATATGGGGTGCTATAACCCTATTTGTATAATTCTCCGTTCATAATAGTTTATCTAGCAAACCTGTTTTTAATCTTTCTTGCCACTTACTTATTATCTAAAAGTTTCCCTTCTTATATGTAAGACCTTTTCTCATCTATCCAACAATGGTGGGGGTCAACCTAAGCCATGCAATGATCACTACTTTCATTTAAGCTTCTCTGTTCTAGTATTTCGATTGAGACTAAGGTTGGTATATTTCCTTTGAAGTTAGAGACCAATTTTGCCAGCATATCTGCTCTGGAGTTTTCTGACCTCGGGCTCTGTTTTATTGTGATAGTTTTTGATGTACTCAGGAGCTACTTAATTTTAGGCTTGCATGTTGTTTTCCCGAGCCTGGAACTGTCTATCTATTTGGCTGGCTATTAGTTAAGAATTACAGAAGATGTCCAAGCTTGTAATCCCTGACGCCAAAGCAAACTTAATCTCTTTAATCAAAGCTTCGTACTCTGTCTCGTTGTAATAACCTTAAAACTGAATTTTAAGAAATACATTGCCTCAATTTCGTCTACGCTTACAAGGACAACCTCAACTCCTTCCCTTTGTGCATTCGAAGTTCCATCAATAAATAGGCTTTAGATTAGTTTGGCTTTATCTGATACGGTCGAATCTTCTCATCTTTAATCAAAATGCTCTTCCAGGATTTGGTAAATTGAGAAATGCTCAGATATTAACTTTTCAAGCACAAAGTCTGCTAGTACCTGCCCATTTATTGCTTTCTTGGGTTTATAGCTGTTGTCATACTCGCTGAACTCAACTAATCACTTCACCAACCAACCTGATAGGTCAAGTCGGTGTAGAATCTGCCTTAGAGGCTGATTTGTTAGCACAACCACCTGATGGACCTAGAAGTATGCCCGCAATTTTCTTGTTACAACTACCAGTGATAACACCAGCTTCTCTAGAGGGGAATATCTTGTCTCGATATGCAGTAATGTCTTGCTAGTGTAGTAGATAGAGTAATAAACCTTTTCTGCATTTTTCTTTTACCAAGACAGAACTTACAGAGTGGTCGCTTACTGCGAGGTAAAGATATAATACATTTCCTATTTCTAGTCTTGTCAAGTGTGGCAGTGATGCGAGGTATTGTTTCAGCTCTTGAAAAATGAGTTTACATTTCTCTATACACTAGATCTTTTTTCCTTTTTTCATGATCTAAAAGAAGAGGAAGCACTTGTCAGTCACCTTGGACATGAACTTGCTTAATGTCTCCAGTCGCCCCATTAAACTTTGGAGTTCTTTGAGAGTGGATTGAGACTTTAAATCTAATATAGTTTTGATCTTTTGTGGATTGACTTCAATACTCTATTCGCTAACCATATATTCCAAGAACTTCCCAGCTTGAACTCCATATGTACATTTCTTGGGGTTTAGTTTCATATTGTATCTTCTCATATAGAAGAAGGTCTCTTCCAAGTATTTTGGATGGTCTCAGGCTTTCAAAGATTTAATAATAATGTTATCCATATAAACCTTTATGGCTTTCCCAATTAGTGGCTTGAAGACCCGATTGACCAGCCTTTGAAAGTAGCTCATGCATTTTTTAATCCAAAACACATTACTTTATAACAATATAATCCCTGGTTAGTAATAAACGTTGCCTTCTCCTGATCTGGCTTGTGCATTCTGATCTAATTATACTTGGAAAATACATTTATAAAACTTAGCAGCTTATGACTAACTGTTGAGTCTACTAGCTGATCGATCTTAGGAAACAAAAACTTATCCTTGGGGTAGGCCTTGTTCAAATCCATGAAGTCCACACACATTCTCCACTTCCCATTGGTTTTCTTAACCTTCACCATATTCAATAACCATTTTGGGTAGTGCATTTCCTTAATAAACTTGGCCTTCATTAGTTTGTCTACCTCGGCATGCACTGCTTCTCTTCTTTCAGTGTTGAACGGTCTTTTTTTCTGCTTTACTGGCTTGCATTAAGGATTAATTCCAAGATAATGAGAAATTACCCGAGGGTCAAACCCTAGCATGTCTTGATATATCCATGTGTCGCCTTAAAATATCCTTGAGTCTTACCTTCTACTTGTTAGGGAGATGAGCTCCAATCTTAACTATTTTCTGAAGAGTTTCTTGGTCCAAAATGATAGACTCAAGCTTCTCGATGAGATAAGCATCAATCTTAATAGTTTTCTGAGGAGTTTCTTGGTCTAAAATGATATACTCAAGTTCTTCTACTGGTTTTAACGTTAGGTTTGTCACTCTGCTCAATTCTTTGGTTTAACCTCTTTATGATCGGTTTATCCCGTAAGTCTTTGTTACTTGCTTTAAGAACTTCTCCCCAGTGACATTTTAACAAGCAGTACAAATTTTTTAAAGAGGATGCGAAGCATGATCGAGCTTTCTTTTGACTTCCTTTTATGATTCCAATCCCTTCTCCTATTCAGAATTTCAATTTCCTGTAATTGATGCTTTTTACTGCCTTTGTGGTTATAAAGAAGGGTTTTCCAAGAATCATCGTATAAGGCATTTTAAGATCAACCACTTGGAATTCTACCATTGTGGTTTTCTTATATGGCCTTTCTCCCTTGGTGATAGGTAGTTGCACTACTCCCAATGGGTAAATATAAGTATATCATAAAATGCAGTCTCTACAAGCCTCAGCCTCATGTCCTCAATTCCCAAAGAGTCTAGAGTCTCCTTGAAAATGATGTCAATCGAACTTCTTATATCCACCAAGATTTGACTGATCTAAGCTACTCTTACAATCAATGTTATTACCAGAGCATCATTGTGTGGATAATGCACTCCTGCCTCATCTTCATCTGTGAACATAATAGGCATTGAGGCTATCGTTTGCTTCTTCTCAGCCCGGACATTCATGACGTGGATGTCTGAGGCGGCATTTGGCAGCGAATATCATGAATAGTATTTTTTTTTGCTTTATTCGAATTTCCTACCAATGTACTTCCCCCTGAGATCACCATAGTTTGCCCTTCATGTCTCTTCACATGCCCACATCTCATGATTCGAAGTTCTGAGCTCTTCGGCATTGCTCGCCATGAAATCAAATAAGAATTATTTCGAATCAACATTTCAACTTGCTTCCTAAGATAGAAACATTCTTATATCAGGTGTCCAATACTTTTGTGGAATTCGCAAAACTTATTTTTGGCGTTTCCAGTAGAGGTGTTTAAAATCGGTTTCGATTCTGGTTCCGCTCGGAATTGGAACCTATCATAAATAATTCAGTTCCTAAATTTTAAAACCAGAACCTACCTTGTTTAATAGGGTACCCTTTTTTTCGATTCTAATTCGGTTTTGGTTTAGTTTCGGTTCCAAAACAGAGTACTCTGTTTATCAATTATCTCAATTTTTTTAATTTTAACTCCATAAAAAAATTATTTAATAAATAAATTTAATAAAATTAAATTATAAAATTATTGTATATATGACAAAAATTTGAGTATAGAAAAGAAAAGATAAAAAAATTATTAAAGAGAATTGATATACAATAAATTATTAAAAAAATATTATATTATTACTCAAATAAATATTACATATCATTAAAAAGAAAATTTTAAAATTTTTTTATAATGGTATAATTATATATCTAATAATATTATACTATGTATATATTTATTTATTATAATTATTAACTCTTTTGACAATTTTAAAATAAATAAATACACATCACAATTTTATTAAATTTTTATACAAATAACAGGTTAAATTAAGTTAAATAAAATATTATAAATACATTGATTAATTTTTTTATGTAATTTAATTATTAAGAGTTTGTATTTGAATATAAGGCGAGATTTAATTAATTTGACTTAAAAATAATTTTTTATTTTTAAATCAAACCGATTCTCTGATTCAGTTCGATTCAATTCCGGTTCCACAATCTTTAGAACGGAAACCTACCCCTAAAAAAATCGATTTTTAATTTTTTTTAAATTGGAACCTACTCTAAAAGAATCAATTCCGGTTCGAAACCTATTTTTTGTTGTTTGATTCTTAGTAATTCCAGGTCAAACCGGAAACGTTGAATACCCCTAGTTTCCACGTAGTTTGTTCCTTACAGGACGAGGTTCCATCAGTATAATTCCTCGTCCCTTAATTTCTTGCTAGATTTGCGAGAGTGGGGGATTAGGGAAGTGAAAACTTTATCACCCTGGACATGGGTTATCTTTTTGCCTTATCTCTTCTTGGTAAACAGCATCCTTTGGGAGAGAATTCACCTATTTCGCCTAGTGTTCTATTCTACTCCCAATCCTTCTCAAAAATTTCTTCTGTCATCTCATTTTCTTCTCAAGTCAGTCATCGGATTTCGCATCTCATCGCGATGTAATAATTCGAAAGCTTTCTCTTCCTTTAGTTTGACGGTGACATGATCTTCAATCTCGATCTCGTCCAACAACTTCTTCCGAGCTATTTCATAAGTAGTGAAGGATAGTTTTTGCATAGCATACCATCCTCTATCTACTCGCAAGCCTTTCCTGAGACCTTCCAAAGCCAGAAGTGATGAAAAGCTCCCAACTCCATTATCTCGTCATGGTATCTCTTGACAAAGTTTTTTAGGCTCTCACCCTCCCATTGTTTCATAAGTAATAACGAGCTAGAGGTTTTGAGGCCAACAGTCGCCCCTCTGAACTCATTCACAATACCTCATACAATTGCTCAAAACTACAGATACTACTAAGGATTAGGCTGGTAAACCACTTTATTGCTTGACCTCTAAAGTCAACGGGAACAAATAACACATCTAGGACTCATCCAACCCTTTGATCAATATTATCTACCTAAAAAGATCCATATGCAAGGATGGGTTAGTTTTTCCTATAAAAGGGTTTATTTGCGGCATCTTGAACTTCTTGGGAAAAACAAGATTCATGATCTTTTATGAAAAAAGGGATTTGAAGTGTAATCCCATCCGCAGTGAAGGCTCATCATCCTTTCTTCACTCCTTTCTCTTTTAGTCCTCTAACTCCTTGAACAATTTTCTAATACAAGCCTCTAGGTTGTCAACTTGGTTGTTATTTTCCTTGAACCTCCTTCCTTAAGGAGAACTTCGCAGAAAGCCTTCTCTTCGTCATTTCTAATTGAGAAACGTCTTCATGTCTTCCGAACCAGAATCTAATTCCTACTTACGAATAATCATCAAATCATCTAACGAATGTTCGAATGCTGGTTCAAGTTTATTAACAAGCTTGAAGGTAGTATCACCACTTCGTGGTTCCTTAGGTGGATATTTGAAAATCTTTGTTTTCCTCTTCTCTGCAATTATATATCTCTTCTTGATGGTGTTTTGTAGAAAATTGGTTTCACAGTTCATAGTGTGTAACACATTCAGAATACTACTTTCCACAGTTTCTACCGGCATAGGTGTCTTCATCCCTTAAGATTTGGTTTAAAGCATGTTTTTCATTCTTGCCACTTCTGCAACCAAAGCTTGAATCTGCTCGTCTTTTTCTACATGCGGTCTTTCGTTGTCAGCTAGCCTCTTGGCCAACCAGGCAGTTTTTGTGATTCCTTGGTTGAATGGAATTTGATGTAGTAAAAAAGCTTCTGAACCATGATTGGCACCTTTCAAAAGTGGTGGTTGGTTATCAACGTCTTGATTAATCGCCGCAATCTCTTCAAAGGTATTATCATGTAGATTTCTCTTTGCCGTCGCTCGACCCCTGGTTATATAAGTTTGCAAAGTAACCATGTTCTTCTCTTAACACTAGTTTCTGACTTTTCATTTAGATTTCCCACAAATGACGCTAGATGTTGATGCAGCAAAAATTCTTCATTGAACTCTGTGCACTAACACCAATCCTCTTCTTGTTTGTTCAATTATTTGCTTAATCTGCAATCACAATCAAAAGCTTATAGGGTTAAAAATTCAGTTGTCCGGTAAAAATCCTCTGATGCTTAAGTTGGTGAGAAAGAGAGGAGAAAAAAAATCAATGAGTAATATAGGCTCTTAATGCCAATGTATCATGATTCGTACCTTATTATCCTTGGCCTCCTTTTATAGAACGTTCAAGTCTCCCAAATCTAGTAGTTTAAGAATCATTATTGCAACATAATTCGAGAAAATTTTTGGGAAGGAAATGAATCCTTCATAAATATGTACCTGTCTAGGAAGCCACTACTTGAGACTTCTTTATTCACTTGAAATGAGCTCAGGCGTTGCATGTCTAAGACCTTTATTAGCCGTACTTAAGATCTTCATAAAAGTGTCTTAGAATGAGGTTCTAACTCGAAGCCTCTCAAATAACCTAAAGAGGTCTTAGCTCTTACTACTTTTGAGGTCCTTTTTATCTTCTAGGTAATTCTTATCAGATCAGGTCAGGTCTTAAGACATTATTCATCTCTTTATAAAACTTTGTTATAAGCTTGTGACCTATTGCGCTTTATGTATATTTTGGGCCATTTCACCTCTTGGAGCAATCCAAAGGTATAATCTGCTAAATCTGTATGAGCATGTATGTTTTAATATTTTAACATGATTTATTTTATAATAATTATTTAAGCATGGTTATTAGAATAACTTTATGTATCTGTTTATGTTATCAATCGTAGTCGGGCTAAGTATTATAAGTTATAAGATCGTTTAACCTTTTAGCCGGAGATAGCGTTGTGGTGTTTTAGATCTGTTTTAACCACTTACGGGTTATTTGTGAGACTTTGACTAGAGAATTAACATTAATAGAACATGAAAATTCTAATAATAATATTTGAATGAGAAATATAAAATCTTTTATGTTAAAATTATTATGCATGCATGTTCAAACTTTATAATGAATAACTTTCATAGGAGTTTAACAAATCAGAACTAGATTGGATCCGTAAAAAACTCAAAAATTATTGAGTTTAATCAAACTCAACAGCTGAATGAATGGACTATACCTCAGGTAGAGGCTAAGTCTATTTACAAGATTGAACTTTTTGATTTTAATAGTCAAAAAGCAATCAAAACAACCAAACAAACAATCTGTCTGGATCAATCAGATCAGACTTTAAAATTGTTAAATTTGAATGATGTGCAGAGGTATTTGCCTCGGTACAATTACCTACATATTGGATGTGTCCAGATTACTTTTAAACCATTAAAATTAATTGGTTTAAATGCATCAATCCAAGCTCATCTAAGAGATGCAAGATGTAATGGCTTTTTTTCATCTCTAATGGGAGTGGCTGAGACTAGTCTTTGCCATGAACCAATTTATTTCAATGTATATCTGAACTTAAATCTATCTCTGACAGATAAAAACTTATTTGAATCTCTGTCTTTGAGAATTCAGACAAATGGTTACGATTTCCTTGAGGGATCAGAAGCCATAGTAGTAATTTACAAGATCCATTTTAAGGTTATGAATACCATGGCTCATAATGCAAAACTGAGAAGTGAATCAGGAAAAACTATTGTCATTGATAGTAATAGTATGACTACTAATGTAGTTATTCCTAAGTTGATAAAATAGAATGAAATACAGTTTCCTAAAAGTTGGATTATTCAAATAGCAGTACCCCCTCAAACTGTATTTAACAGAAAACTTGAGCAAATAACTCAAACTCTAGAAGGAGATGTTGAGATAAGATTTACCAGTAACAGAACAACTAAATTATTAAGAAGTCCATCAACTTTTAATAATAGAAATCAGTCGTCTTTGAAACAACCTGAGTTAGGTCAGTCTTCAAGACAATTAACATTGATGATAGAGTTGTGTATAGGGTTTCTGAACCGCCATCTAGTAAATATTCTGTCTCCAATGATGTTGTGGAACTCATAATACAAGGTACTAGATTATCTAAAAATCAAATTCCATATGGAATTTATGCAGATAATCCATATCAAAATATTGAACAAGATGATTAAATTAGAAGAACCTCTCCTACTAGATCAGATATGAGCTTTAACATGGTATAGATCATGAATAGTAAAACAAAAAGTGAAAAAGAATTTATACCAGTATGTTTTATAGAAAAGTATAGTCGAAGAGAATATTTATTGAACTATAACAATGAATTCATAAATTGGTTTGACTCATGTTATAGTATAAATATTAGAAAGCAACTTTGGAAGCAATTTGCTTCTGATTTGAAAATCAAAACCATGGAATTTATAGATTGGTTTAATGAAAAATATCCTGATCCTAGAAGATTGGATGTAATGACCAATCATAATATGATTTGGTCAACAACAGAGGGAAACACAGTTAATTTTGGGCATCATCCAACATAAACTTTAAAGTTAAAGTATCATTCTAACATGATAGAAACTACTGCATTTAATGCAAGAGAAAATACTTTAACAAGACAATAGAATTTTACCAATTCAAATTTACAAACAATTGATAATCAACTAAACAAGGTAGAAGATATCCTATAAGTAGTAATACATAAGATCAATACAGATAAGGATATTCTTAGTTCTAGTCGAATTAGAAATCTTATTGAAAGTGTTGATATTAAACCTTCAATGAATAATGAATGATTTAAATTATCTAATTAGAAAAGAGATACCAAATTTATTGATTCACTAGTAAGTAAAATAAATAATTTAAAAATTCAGACTCTTGAAGAACCAAAACCAAAGATTGGAATTAAGAAACCAATTTCAAAGGTTAAGAAATTGACCGTATCAAAATTAGGAGTTGACAAACCAACTTCTTCTAAAACAAAATCCAAATCAAAAATATTGAAAGAAGATTTCAAGAAATTTGGAGAATTTTTCAAGGAAGAATTTAATATAGAAAAACGAATTCAAAATGATTCAAAAATAAACATTTCAACCTTGAATAAGACATTACAAACATAATTTGAAATCAGTTTAGAACATGAAACAGAAACAGAATCTACATTAGTAAATCAAATTCATAATGTAGAATCTTCATTAAATAAAATCACTTATGGAGAAGATGCCATAAAGAAAACATATTATAAAAGGCCATCTCTACTGAATTTATTATGTGAAGAAAACTTCTTTAAAAGTCAAAATTCCTATAATGGAAAAACTATTTATAAGTGGAATCTAGATGATATAACTGAATATTAAACTTATGAAATAATACATGAAATTATGATGTATGCTTTAGTTTGTAAAGCAGCCAGTAATTTTGACAAAGAAATTGCTAAATTCATTGTTAGTGGTTTTACTGGAAGTTTAAAAGGCTGGTGGGATAATTGTCTCACAGAATTACTAAAGCAGGAAATCATTAACAAAGTTAAGATAGAACCTTCAACTTCTACTTTTGTTAATGATGCAGTATATACTCTTATACAAACTATTTTATTTCATTTTATGGGATCTAGTTCACAAAGAAGTGAAAAGAGTAGAGAATTATTATAGAATTTAAGATGTCCATCCTTAACTCATTTTAGATGGTATAAGGATGTATTTATTACCAAAGTAATGCAAAGAGTGGATGTTAATGCTAAGCATTGGAAAGACAAGTTTATTGATAGCTTACCACCCCTTTTTACAGAAAAGGTAAGACAAAATCTGAAAGACCAGAATAATGGTTATAGTATCAACTATAATGAAAATACTTATGGTCATCTCATTAGTACCTATACTAATGTAAGCCTGAGCATATGCAATGACATTAAGTTGAACTACTAACTTAAAAAAATAGAATTTAACTGACAAGAAAGAAATAGGAGAATTTTGTCAGCAATTTACTTATGACATTCTTATTAATTATCTGAAGAAAAATAAGAGAAAATCTCATATTTATCCTAAGAGACATAAAGTAAGAAAAAAATATTACTATAAATCAGAATATAAACTATACAAGAAAAGAGGTTTTAAAAAATCACAATTACAGAAGAAGAAATCTGTAAAATCTGTAACTTGCCATAAATGTGGTAAGAAAGGGCATTATGCTAATAAGTGCTTTACTAAACAGGAAATTAATGAATTACAAGATGAAGAATTAAGGATCCAATTAAGTAAGATATTACTTAATTCGGATAGTGAATCCTTATCAGAATCAAAATTCAAAGAATCAGAAGATTTTAATGCTATAGAAATTAATGGAAATTCATCATCTAATTCAGAATAATCTGTTTGTAAAGGCAATTGTTCAGATAAACAGAACTATTGAAAAAACATTTGCCAAATGAATGGTTTATGTGTTTTATCCAATGATCAAGAAAATATAGTTCTAATAGTTGAACGTATTAAAGATAAAGAAATGCAAAAAAGTTTCTTTGAAATTCTTTTGTCTAAACAATTAAATAATAAATCAAAAAAGAAACCTGAAACTACTCATTATAGTTTACAGGAAGTGTTCAAAAGATTTGAACAAAAACAAGATAAACCAATAACAATTCAAGAAGTTAGAAAAGAAGTTAATAAATTGAAAACATAAATAAAAAGTTTAAAGAAACATCAATCTGATACAGATTTGAATGTTAATAAACTTAACAAAAAGTTTGACATTTATGTAAATATTGTTAAAGGAATGTCTAATAAAGATGATTTTTCTATTTCTACTCAGGAAGAAGAAAATGATCCAATAATCAGTATTTTTAACAGAATAACTCACCAAAATGGTATATACAAATAGACATTGTAGTAAGCAATGATTATATGATTGAAAATGTCATAGCTCTTGTTGATAGTGGTGCAGACATGAACTGTATTCAAGAAGGACTTGTACCTAGTAAATATTATGAAAAAAAAAACTATGCTATCCTTAACATCAACAAATGGTATTCGTATGCAAATACAGTACAAGTTATCTAAAGCATACATTTGCAATGAGAGTAAATGTGTTCCTTCAACTTTTCTCCTTATGAGAAATTTGCATCAACAAGTTATTTTAGGAACTCCTTTCCTAAATGCTTTGATGCCAATATAGAAGATTGATTCCACTGTAATCCTTGGTGCATATCAGGATACAAAAATGAAATTTAATTTCATTACTGACCTTGAAACCTTAACAATAAATAAAATACTTTGTTTAAAAGTTTGAGAATCTGATTCATATCCTTATTGGTTATTGAGGAATTCTTAAACAAAAGCATTTAGGAAGGGAAATGCCATATATATATATATATATATATATTACAATTATTAGTTGAATAACTTAATTAAAAATTTTAAATTAATTAAAAATTTAAAATTATTAAGTAAGGTATTGATATTAATATTAAAACAAATCTTAGACATATATTATAAAAAAAAATTAATTAAATAGTGCATTTTTATAGGTTTGTGGTTCTTTTCATTATAACCATCCAAAATTTGTTGATCCCATTTCATTATAACCATTCTTTTTAGAACCACTCTATGACTTATAATATTCTTAAATAACCCATTTATTAATCATGAATTTTCTTAATGGGTATCTTAAAATTATTAGAAAACAAAGAGGTTTGATTG
>JAXCLQ010024929.1:8104-29793 GCA_035584115.1 Cedrela odorata
AGAACCAGAAAGCTCATTATGATGAAGGTATAAAGTTCTTAAATTGCTCAAATTGCCAATTGAAGGAGGAATAGCACCACTGAGATGATTCGTACTAAATTTTAGATCTGAAAGAGACTTCAAGTTTCCAACATTTGTAGGAATAGAACCAGAAAGCTCATTATGATGAAGGTATAAAGTTCTTAAATTGCTCAAATTGCCAATTGAAGGAGGAATAGCACTACTGAGATGATTCGTGCTAAATTTTAGATCTGAAAGAGATTTCAAGTTTCAAATATTTGTAGGAATAGAACCAGAAAGAGAATTGTTAAAAAGATACAGAGAAGTCAAGCTACTCAATTTACACAAAGAAGCAAGAATTGAACCACTGATTAGATTTGTGCTCAATTCTATATCAAAAAGTGACTTCAAGTTTCCTATTTTGTCAGGAATGGGACCAGAAAGCTCATTTTCATAGAGGAATAATATCCCCAAATTACCAATTGAAGGAGGAATAGCAGCACTATGATGATTCATACTTAATTCTAGATCTGAAAGAGATTTCAAGTTTCCAACATTTGTAGGAATAGAATCAGAAAGAGAATTGTTAAAAAGATACAGAGAAGTCAAGCTACTCAAGTTACCCAAAGAAGCAGGGATTGAACCACTGAGTCGATTTGTATACAATGCTAGATCAACAAGAGACTTCAAGTTTCCTATTTCAGGTGGAATTGAGCCATGTAACATATTCTCATGAAAGTAAAGAACCTCCAAACGAGTAAACAGGCCAATTTCCGGTGGTATTTTCCCAAGCAATTGATTTTGTGACAAATCAACATACTTGAGTTTTACAAGATTACCGATTTGAGGCGGGATGATACCAAAGAATTCATTACAGCTGAGATCAATATACAAAAGATGAGGAAACAACGAGAATGGTAATTGATGAAGCGTACCTTTTATGGTTGTACTTGTAAAGTTAATTTTGACGACTCTTTCGGCTCAGTTGCAATGAATTCTAGACCAAGAACACGGGCTTATTTTGGTGTAATTAACTGCAGGATAAAGAGTCCATGAAGAAAGGAGATCAGAAGTGTTGTGGTGATGACGAGGTGTTGTTTTCCATTTGAGAAGAGCATGAGCTTCTCTAGTAGAAGCAGAAGAAACAGTAAGCAAAAGAAATAGGATTAGAGAAATTACAAGTAGGAAGATTACTGTTTTATTATTTGACGATCCACCGATTGAATACACAAGAAAAACGAAGATGAAAACACAAGACCAATTTGCGAAGACAACCACGTTGAGAACACTGAAGTGAATTGAAATTTGGAAAGATTATCTAATTAATTCATAGGCCTTAGAAAACTTAGAAACGGTGGCGTATAGAAGACAAGCATACAGGGAGCCAAATTTATAGAAACCATACTTAGAGGTGGTAAATGGGCCGGGCCAGGCCGGGCGTAAAAATGTAGGCCCGTCATGGGCTTGGGCCAAGCCTGGGCTTGTTGTGTGCCTAACTCATGGCCACAAGTCCACTTAAATATTTAATTTAATATTTTTTTTATTATTTATACTATTATTGAGGGTTTTAGTAAAAATTATAAAAAAGACTTCAAGTATCGATCTGTTTAAAAGACATATTGATCCAGTTATCAATTTTAAATATTTAAAAAAAATTTAACAAAAAGTATCAGTCTTGTTTTCTCAATTAATCAATTTACCTTCAAATATTCAAAAATTAAAATTCAATTTTCAAAACAGAGAGCAGAGACAAACAACTAGATAAAAATGGTAATAAAAAATGGTCAATTTATTTTAAATAAATTAACGTTTTGCTTCAAGTAGGTACTAATTTCATCTCGAATTTGATTTTCTCTTATTGTCTCTTCATTCTTTGTCAATTTCTTTCTTTTCTCCCAAAGTTACAAACCCTAATTTTGATGATTCAGTGCAAACTACGACTATTCTATCTTTGTGTGATCAAAGCATTATTCATTTATTCGAGGGCAGCATTCTTATATTTCGATCCCCTATTTCATCTCTTCTTGTCGGTACTATTCTTTTTCTTTTTTTCTTTCTAAGTTATCTTTGATTTTGTGAAATGACCAAATTTGTATGCTGATTAAATTTATGATTATAATTTCTTCATGTCATTCCTATTGATTGCAGATTTTGAAATTATTTTTCTTAAACAATGTCGATTGAACAAAATTTGGATGGAAGTGGATTTAGTTCTTTTACAGCAAGTGTTTCAAGCTCTAAAAGAACTAAAACATCAAGTGTTTGATATACTTTTACATTAGAGTCCCGACTTAATAATACAACTGGAAAACAAGAACAAAAAGTCATTTGTAAGTTATGTAAAGTTGTACTAAGTGCTGAAAGTGGAACTGAACATTTAAAACGACATATGACAAGATGCACTCGAATGCATGCTCCTCCAGAAGACCGTACCCAATCTCTACTTGCACTAAATACATTCGGGGGTAACACTGTTACTTGTTGCAAGTACTTACATCAAATTAGAATTTCCTCATAATGCTTTCTCTATTTTCAGTGCAATAATGAGTGTTTTCCAAGAATATGAAATACAAGATAAAATTTTCAATATTATTATTGATAATGCATTTGTTAATACTACTGCTATTGAATTGTTTACTAATAATATAATATATGTATGTAATTTTGGTGCACACTTTTTTTTCATATAAGATGTGTTTGTCATATTGTTAATTTGATTATGCAAGATGATTTAATTTTAATTGATTATCATATAGAAAAGATTAGAGATGCAATACAATATATTTCATCACATGGTTCTAGAAGACAAGATTTTAATTATTCTTTATTGCATTATGGATTACAACCTAGGAAGTTTATGCTTGATGTGAGAACACATTAGAACTCTACATATTTGATGTTAAATCTTGTGTTAATTATAATGGTGTAATTACTAATTTTTATAATCAAAAAGTGGGTGATATGCAGTTGACTTCTAATGATTGGATTGTGGCATTTAATTTTATGAAATTCTTAGAAATATTTTATAATGTTACATTGTCATGTTCACGTGTTTATTTTCCAACTTCATGTTGTGTTTAGAATCATTTATTTGATATTAGTAATATATTTACTATTCATAGAAGTGTTAATGAGTTTACAACTATTTGCTTTACTATAGAAGAGAAATTCAAAAAATACTGAAAGGATATTCTAGTATTGTTTATATATGCTGTAGTAATGGACCCTCAAATAAATCTTTCCTATGAAATTAAGTTAGTAGATGCAATTGCAAAAAATTAAATGTTACACTTGATATAGATAAGTTTTTTTTAGAACTCATTAAATAATATTTATATTCAATATGAGGGTATAGTAGGAATAAATACACCAATTTCTAAGCACAATGATGAACATGTAGCTAATACTCCTTCATGGAAACTTTTGAACACAATTAGTAATAGATCTGCTTGTTCCTTCTCTTCTATTGACCCTAATGAATTAGGAAAATATATTTCCACTAATTATAATTTGATATTTAGTATAGGTCAAAAAAGAAAATTTGATGTTTTACAATGGTGGAAGGCAAATGAAAGGGTGTTTCCTGTGCTATCCATCATGGCTCGTGATCTGCTAACTCTTCCGGTGTCCACAGTAGTATCAAAATTTGTTTTTAGTGCAGGAAACAAGGTACTAGATGAACGAAGATCAAGATTGTCACCAAATGTATTGGATTGTTTGATATGCTTGAAAGATTGTGAGGATATAGAACAAAGAATTTAGAACTAAAACGATGACCGGGATGATGAAATGGAGGATAATGATTCTATTGATGAAATATTTATAATTTTAGATTTTATATTTTTAATATTTGTAATTTTAATATAAAACAATAAAATGGGTAAAGTGCAAATAATAGATGATGTGCAAATAATAGAAGTTTCAGTAGGTGCCAACTTAGTTGGGATATACTGTAGTCTGTAACTATAGTGATGCAAGTTTACCCATATAATTTAAAATTGATTTATTTAATGTTATAATTGATGTGTTTATGAGTTTTTGATGATGTTAAATTCACAATGAAACATTATAAAATGTTTATAAGAAGTTTATAAAATTAAAAGGCATAATCCAATTTTTAATTATAAAAATTAATAATTGCATTACTATAATTAATATAAGATTTCAACATCAAATATGTAGAGTTCTAAAGAGTTTTCACATCAATGATGATGTCAAATTCACTTATAATATGAATACATGTTAATTATTTGTTAAAAATGCAAAACTAATATTTTTTGTGAGTAAATTTTGTGTATAAGCTAATAGATCGATACATAGAGCTTGTAAAATCGATACATATAAAAGAGATCAATATGCAGAGTACAAATGATCGATATCTTAATGAAAACTAATCGATACATACAATCTGAATATCGATACTTTCAGGTCAAAAACTTCAAAAGAAATTACAAGTTAAACCATATCGATATCTTCAAGTAAACATATCGATACTTTTAAGTCAAAAACTTCAAAAGAAATTATAAGATAAATCATATCGATACATACAAAGAAATATATCGATACATTCAAGTCAGAGCTTTCAAAAGAAATTACAAGTTGGGCCAGATCGATACATACAAGAAAACAGATCGATACATTCAAGTCAGAGACTACAAAAGAAATTACAAGTTAGACCTGATCGATATATTGAGAAGACAAGATCGATACTTTTTGTTGAGAAAATTTATAAATATTTAAAATTGACATCGGCTTGTAGGTTGGCCCAGGCCTAGGCCCAACACGACTCATGTAGGCCGGGCATTATGGACCGTGCTGGGCTGTATAATATCTAGGCGGGCCTGGCCCGGTGTAAGAGGCCGCCTGCATTTGCTTGTCTAGGGCCAATTAGTAAGCCCATAGCCGCAAATAATGAGGCATTGTTAGGGTAGGTTACTGTTCACTGTGGGCACTATTTAGGGGTGTGACAACTGAGACATGAGATATGTCTCCTAGTGCCACCCGGGTAATGTACCAAAACCCTCTTTAGAGGGGGATGGCTAGGTGCGTCAAAAAGGCCTTATCCATCAGTACTCCGGGGGCATTGCTGTGTACTCCTCCGCCCTTGGGTAGATTGAAATAGGCTATTTGTATGAATTAGGCTAACTTGTTGTATTGTTTCGACATGTAGAGATGTTTGCTTATTCAATACTTGTACACCCTCGTTGGCTTGTATGCTTGTATGCCTTCGTTGGCTTGTATGCTTGTATGCCTCCGTTGGCTTGTATGCTTGTACGCCATCATTGGCTAGTATGCTTGTACGCCATTGTTGGCTTCTATGCTTGTACGCCTTTAATGGCTTATACGCTTGTGCGTATTTATCAATAAAACGCTGCATTGTGTTGGATTATGATAATGGCTTATTTCCTCTTATTTTCTACTATCGTTATATTTTTGTAGACAACTAACCCATTTAAATTTGTTATATGAAAACTAGTTTAGGCTGACTTGGTAGTTGGAATGCACTAATAAGTGCCGCACGGGCATAAATCTCGACTAAGAGAAAGTCGGCCCGTGACATCCTGCCCAACATAGATATTGTAAGGGCCTGGGCTAACTCGAGTTTGCCACCTCTAACCATACTAGAGCATGCAAATTAGTCAATAAGTCAACGCGTTAAGAGCTCAAGTTGTTTAATACTATTTATATATGTGATTGATTGATAAATAAGAATTTATAAATTAAATATTTTACATGTTATGTTTTTAAAATTGAACAAAAATATAAAAATTATTAAATTAAAATCTAACTAAAGTTATTGTAATATATAATGTTTCTCAAATAATTCTCAAATGTGCAAGAATTATTCTTTTTTAAAATTTATTGGATATGAGCAATAAGTTAACAAATAATTTATATATGTTTATCAAATTAAATTAAATTGGATGCTAAAACTGAAAAATGACTTTTGGTAGTACTTTTTGTTAATTTTTTAAACCTTAGAAAAAGTATGTGAAAAATACTACTAATATATAAAATTTATACATATAAGATTATTTTAGTCATTTCATTGTTCTGATTGGTTAACTAACGGTCAAACATAACAGTATTATTGTTGATGGGTACTATTTATTAATTTTAAAAATGTGCATTTATATGTAATTTTGCTAAACAGTAGGGGAGATATGTGAAAATATCCTTTAAATTATATTTAAAATTAATTTTCAGACGTTTGATATTATTTTTCATAATATATTGTCATAACTTATTGTTTATATGATTTTAAACATTTAAGAGTTTATACTGACATGTTAAAAATGGAGTTAAAACATTTTGGATAAATTTAATAAATTTTTAAATTTTTAGTATTAAAAAAAGAACAGATAAAAGAGGATAAATTATGTTATGATTTTAGTATATATGTAACACCCAAAATTTTTGTAGAACTCATAACCTTGATATTATCTAAGTACATTAGAATTTACATTCATGATATGTTTACGACATAATATAATGAATGTAAGAGAAATTAACCGAGTTTACGCATGTTTAGTTGACATTAAAACGACGTAGGATATAATATACCTATTTAAATGATTATTACCATTACCATGATTTTAAACATGTTTTATAGAGTATTAAGTATTAGAATTTTAAGAAATGTTATAAAGTAAATTTATAAGGGTATTTTTATAAATTTGGAAGATGTAGTAGTTATGAAGGCTAGAATTAGAATTTCATTGTCAACAAGGTTATTTTTGAAATTTTCACTTATGGATAAAAATAAAATAAAATAAAATAAAAATATATATATATATATATATATATAATTAAGTGGGCTATGCATTATATATAGCCCAATTTAATTAGTTAGGCATAAGCCCAAGTTTAAATATATATATATAATAAAATAGACCCAAGCCCAAGTTTAAATATATATATATATATATATATAGTAAAATAGGCCCAAGCCCAAGCCCAGGCCTATATATATATAATAAAAGAAAATAAATAAATGATTAAAATATTATATTTTACCAAAATTCTCTATACAATCCTAATCATCCATTTGCTTTAATCTAAGCCATCCACTTGGCACAATTTAAGCATGTTTTGAAAGTTGGATAAGGATAAATAGAAAAGCTAAGTTAGTGAAAATTTTGGTGCCAAAAGGAGGGTCATTAGATTGATTGAATTCATTCAAACCATCCATGTGTTTTAAGTAATTGAATTAATTAATATTTAATATTAGTTAGTGGAAAATTGGGTGGCAAAATGAGGGCCCTTGGATTTGTTAAATTCATCCAAGCCATTCAAATGTTTTAAGTAATTAAATTAATCAAATAAGTAATGTTTTCAAATTGGAAAAGGAATGAAGTAAAATACGTACAAGAGAAAACAGTGAAGGAAGAAGAGAAGAAAGAAAGAAAGAAAGGAAATAAGAAGAAGAAGAAGAAAAAAAAAAGGAAAATGGTGAAATTTTGGTAAGTTTAAATCTTTCCCATTTAAAGTTTTATTATTAGGTGCTTAGAATAATGGTAGACTTTATATTTTCATGTGACATTAGAAAATTTAAAATGAATATTGTTATTATTATGTTGTTATGATAGTACAAATTGGTGGGAGTTTTATTGTTATGTTGTTGTAATAGAATGAATTGGTGAAAAATTGAAATTGGTGGAAATTAGAACATGTGTATGTCATGGGATTGTAGTAGGAATTAAAGATGAGCAAATTTATGTTTTAATGCCTAATTATAGTAAGAAATTAAATATGGACAAATTAATATTATTAATGCTAAATTGTAGCAGGAAATTAGAGAGATAAAATTGATATTATTAATGTTAAATTGAAGTTTAAAAATTGAAAATATATTGTTTTAAGGTTATATGGTATTTTAAATGAGTAGAATTGGTGATTATTGTAATTGTTATTATCATGTATATGTCATGTTTATAACAATGGTGTAAATTGGTGAAGATTTGAAATGGTGACAAAGGAAAGAATGGAAGAAAATGTTTATATTATATATATATATATATGTACATATACATATTTTTAAATTGGAATGATAAATTGTTATTTGTGGATTTGGAATGGTGACTTGTTAAAGTGGAATTAAATCTCGGTGATTTCAGTAGGCCAAGTTTATTTGTAAAATAATTGGGAGTGTTTGGAATTGATAAAGCGAGTGTTATCGGAAAATGAATTGGCAGAAAACGGCAATATTTGATGAATTCGAAAATTTTCCGCCAAATTTGTGTTTTTCTGAAAGTTATATATGTATAAGTTTAGATATGTATGAAATGATAGAATAGAGTAAATATGGTAATAAGTCTATTTTAAGAAATTCTTAAAGTGTTGTGTTTGAAATGGTAGATGTTGTAAGAATGTGGCAGCGAGAATTAGCGCATAGCTAAAATAGATTGTGTTAATTTGATTTTAGGTACACACCATTGACTAAGAATATACTCGAGGAAAGCGGGAACATAAGTAAGTAGATTATGCATGCATTTTAATGTTTTAAAACTATGCGATATTCGATGTTATGATGAAAAATGTGATTTTAATGTTTGATACGTCAATGTAATTTTATGAAATGATTATTGAAAAGAATTGTTGATTTAAATGTTGTATGCCGATATTGCATTTATAAAATAAATATGAAATGATATCGATGTATGAATGTTTATGAATGAAAATGATTTTATAGCTCTAGTCATTAGTTAATGTTTATTCTAACTTGGCCGGGTCGCTTGTCAAAGTAAGATTTGCGTGCTATTCAGAATTTTGTTTAACGTGTTATGCACGTTTCTGTTATATTTGAAATGAAAAGAATATTCGCTTTAAGCAGGATACGTAATCACATTCTGAATCTAGGTCACCGTGAGTGCAGGTGACACTAACTGACTAAACCATTCTGAAAATGTCTGTATTATGAATTGGTATGTGTAATCAAAAAGTTTAAAAATATATTGATCTGTTTGAGTATTTATATTCTATACCGCATCAACATATACAAACTTGCATAGTTTACTTACTGAGATTATATCTCACCCTTTATTGTAAAAATTTTATTTTTTAGAGAATGATTACTAAGCGTATATGAAATTTTTGGATATATATAATCAATAGATTAGCTAAGTGACAAGGAGCGTAATATGTATAGACTTGTATGTATAAGAACTTTTGTTAATTGTAAATATTTAGAACTTATGTAATAATAGTATAGCATTATATAATGAAAGGTGAGAATGATTTTGTATTTGTAACTATGTATGGAATGGGGTGTTACAATATACATTTCATCCAAATATTTTGGCATATTTAATTATTATTAAAAAATTACTTTTATTGTTTTTATTTATTTAATTATTTTTGTCATTACAGTACAGGAATTTCAAGTCCACGGAAGTAAATAAACCAGTTGTTTTCCTTTCAGCAAGATTAACGAAGAAATTTAATAGGAAGTAAATGTTTTAATTAACAGTCTTTATTATTATTATTTTTTATCATAAGGCCAAAGATTTAACACTCTTAAAATCATAGACTTAGGCAAAAGACTCTCGTTTTCTCCGCACTCAAAGTGAATATAATGACAAAAATGCATTGGTGAAGGCAATTACGGACGACTGCAATGGCGTAGTCATTGGTGCAAGGAAAAACGATAGTCTATTATAGTTTGGGCTTGAGGGACTTGACGCAGAGTTGACTTCAAAACCAAAATTTCCACATACCATTGTGTTGTATTGATTGGATTGTAGACTTTTCCGGTGACAAGTCCTGATAAGGCTTGATAGACCCTGAAGCATTGATTTAGAAAAATAACAAGTCTAGACTACACTTGTTGGAAAACTAACGTGAAAATCACTTATAGACAAAATGTTTAGGTTTCCACTTCTTACATTATCTAGGATAAGACAATAATGTGATTATGTAATTGGATGGTCCTATAATCATGTGATGGAAATATCAATATCAATATCAATAGCATTGTCTACTTACCCCTTGGGCGGGGCATTGAATTAACATGTCTACTTAGATGTCTAATGTCTTGATGCTTTGAATTATTGACTTCACTTATTTTAAAATCTTTAGGGAGGCAATTCAATATGTAATTAGGATATTATATTCCGAAGTTGAAGTCAGGCAAACTTGATGACATCCACATACAATCTTCCTCAAGAATCACAATTAGCAAATTTTATTACATGAACAATCCCTCGTAGGTTTGCATTTGATCATGTCGAATTAGGATAGCTAAAGTCTTGTTATATTAGTAATTACATAATTTAATTGACAAGTGATATAAAAATTTTGACAATATAGGAATTCGATCAAAAGAGACTAAAAATTCTAACAATAGATGTTAACATAGCTGACCCGTATTAAATTTCTTCGTCAATTTTGGTGCAAGGAAAACAACTAATTAAATACTTTCGTGGACATAACGCATTGACTTGTAGAATTGATATTGATAACAAGTCTAGGTGAAAGGTATTGAAGCATTCATTTATTGGATATGTGCAATAAATTAGCACTTAATTTATATATGTTATCAAATCAAATTAAGTTGGATGTCAAAAACTGAAAAATGGCTTACAATACTACTTTTTGTTAATTTTTTAAATTTTAAAGGAGGTATTTGAAAAATATTTCTAATATATAAAACTTATACACACAAGATTATTTAAGTTATTTTATTGTTTTGATTAATCAACTAACGTTCAAACATAACAACATTACTATATATTAGTTTAGAGAAAACTTACATCTATGTATTATTTCGTCAAACCTTAGAAGAGGTATGTGAAAATACACTCAAACTATATTTAAAATTAATTTTCAGATGTTTTACATTATTTTTCATAATATATTGTCATAAATAATTTATTTAAATATCTTATATATTAAATTTGTTTAATTTATATATTATATGATTTTAAACATTTAAGAGTATATACTGACTTGTTAAAAATGATATTAGTTAAAACTTTTTGATAAATTTAATAAATTTTTTAAATTTCAGTAATAAACAAATGAAACACAAAGGAGAAGAAATTATGTTATGATTTTAGTATATACATTTCGTAAGAATATTTTGGCATATTTAATTATTATTAAAAAATTATTTATTTATTTATTTTTGTCATTACAATAAAGGAATGTCAAGTCCACGGAAGTAAATAAATCAGTTTTCTTCCTTACAGCAAGGATTGACAAAGAAATGTTAACATATATTATAATCAGAAACAAGAAGTGGCTTGTCTTCCCTATTACAAAGAAATATAGTAGAAGCTTTCACAACAACCATCATTTTATTTATTTTAAAATTAATTGAGAAGAAACACTTAAAAACATGGAAAATTACAAATTTCTCAAACCATTGGAAAATAAATTATTATACATACAAAGAAAAAAAATGAGATCTTTCGTTTATTATGATTTGTAAATGTTTTAATTAACAGTCTTTTTTTATCATAAGGCCTAAGATTTAACCCTCTTAAAATCATACAATTAGGCAAGAGACTCTCGTTTTCTCCGCAATCAAAGTGAATATGACGACAAAAAAGCATTGGTGAAGGCAATTGTTGATAACTAGGGGTGACAATTCGGATTATTGCATCGTATTCGTGTCGTGTCAAATAAAGGTTAATCTGAATCCGATTCGTTTATTAATCATATCAAAAAAGTCAAACATGAATACGATTCATTTATTAAATGGGTAATTCAAATATGATTCGTTTAAATATGATTAATAAACGAATCATAAAAGAATTGATACTATCATTTTATTCATTTATAATTTGTGTTTTAAACGAATTGAGACGATTCATTTATTCGTTTATGACACGAATTCGTTTACGATTTGTTTATTCGTTTATTATTTATGTCCTACATGAATAAATGAATCTGGTAATTCAGCCACGAATATAATACAATTATTAAACGAGTAACACGAATATGACCCGTTTATTATTCGTGTCAAATTTTTCAAATTCGATTTCGTTTATTTGCTTCAAATTCGTGTCGAATAATAGTGTCGTAAGCTATATTGCCACCCCTACTGAGGACTACATTGGCGTAGTCATTGGTGTAAGGAACACG
Organism: Cedrela odorata; assembly: GCA_035584115.1. Lineage (NCBI taxonomy): Eukaryota > Viridiplantae > Streptophyta > Magnoliopsida > Sapindales > Meliaceae > Cedrela > Cedrela odorata. The sequence goes on from JAXCLQ010024929.1 coordinate 20,192, forward strand.
ATAGTCTATTATAGGTTGGGCTTCGAGGACTTCACACAGAGTTAACTTCGAAGCCAAATTTTCCACATACCATCATGTTGTATTGATTGGATTGTAGACTTTTCATTGACTTGATGCATTGACTTGTAGAATTGATTAATTAAATAAGATTAAAAGTTTGTTTAGAATTTATTAATTAAATATAAATAAAATAAGAATCAAAATCAATCCCAAATTAAATAATAAGCCCTTATATATATATATATATTATTGATCCAGCAAAAATCCGTTCTGTGGATCCTGTGCACCAGTAACAATCTTCTTCTTCTTCACTAAACGTGCGACTACAATTAAAAGCTATGGGAGTAAAAAGTCGATTGTCCGGCGAAAATCCTCCGATGCTTAAGTTAGGGTTTTACTTGCGAATATTTTCTTTGGAGAAAGAGAAAGTTAAAGGAGAATTGTAGTATTTTTCACCAAAGTTTCCGTAGTCGTACTTGGTTGTAGCTGATCTTCTTTTATAGATGTTATCATCTCCTTAATATGGCAGAATATTATGAAATTCGAAAACCAGAATCCCATTGTGTGAGAATCACGGAAATTCCATAAGTTAAGTATCGACTTCCGGATTTGGTGACATTGTATCCTTAGAATTCTTATTCTGTAAGAAGCTTTCTTTGGCAAGATTCATTGTCATAGAATAATCCAAGAATATATAGGAATGAGATAAACCATTCACTAATACTTAACTGTAGGAAGGTTTCGGAAATCTTCGTTCGGGGATCGTTATTCCCCTAAGATAAGCTCTAGTGCTGCATGTCCGAGACCTTTATAAGTTGTGACCGAGACCTTTGTAAACTGTGGCTCAGACCTTTGTAAGTTGTGGCTGAGACCTTTATGGTGTGTCCTTGAAATAAGGTTTAATATGAATTTCCTAGTGATTTTGATAGGTCTCAGCTCCTAGTACTCCTGAAGTCCTCATCATCTCATTTTATTACTATGATGCCGACCCGAGACCTCTTCTTCTTCTTGGGTAGCCATTGGTCTCTGACTACTACCCGTTTTTGCCTGTTGAACCATTCAGAGGCTTTACTCTTCTGAGCCTTATACATACTGGACTATACTCAATATCAAGCCCCCTAAGTTTTAGTCAAAAACAACTATTCTTTGATTAAAACTAAATATGACAGTTCTAAAGATACGCGCCCGCTTGTCACAATTAAATGCTTAGCTGGGAGTCCGCTCATTTTTGCGGCGTGGCAGATGATGACTAGCTCTTGGGATCTCAACGTTTCGGACCCCAAGAGATCTAACTGTCCTAATGATGGCCGCCCTTCTTTTCATTAATAAAATGTATCCTCTCAGCTTCTACCTTAAAGCAACAACATCCCATCCCTTGATCTATAATGAGCATCGGTGGTTAGGGTTCTTTCTTCCCTTTAAATACCCCATCTTTTACCTTTTCACTTCTTCATTTACCTTTACACTGTCAATTTTCTTTGCATACAATTTCAACAGCAATAGAGCATCAACAGCAAGATTTTAAACCTTCAATTTTCTCAAATTCCTTATTCCAACGACTATAACAGTAAGTTCTCTTTTCTTTCCCTGTTTATATATAGTCAATCTTGTGGTATATTTGACAGATTAGGGAACTTGATAGATATATTAGATTTAGAGACCTTTAGGTTGATCCTCTTAAGTTGTTGACAGCCTTAGAACTACCTATAATCCCTTACTTTTCTTTCATGAAAAACAAAAAATGATCTTTGGGGAAAACAACTCTAGAATGGGGCGACCCATCATTCCTGTCAATCCTCCTACTCTGATGAGGCGAGACCTAGCACACTTTGAAGCGGACAGATTCACTTCCTCCACAACATAATTAGACTTAGAAGTATATACCAGGTTATACAGAATCCTTGAAGGAGTTTATCTTAGGGTCCCTAAGGCAAACGAGCTCCCCAACTACCCTTCAAAAGGCGAGATAGCCTTCAATGAGGAGTTCTTTCATATAGGTGTTAGGCTTCCCATCCTAAATTATTTCACTAGAATTCTCGTTTCCTTTAGCATTCCTTTATATATGTTAAACTTAAACAATTTGAGGGTTTTAGCAGGCCTGTATGTATTATGGCATCAGGTTTCAAACTTTGATCCCTTCCTCGAAGAGATTGAACACTTGTACATACTAAAGAGAAACCTCATAAGTAGTTCTGGGTAGTTTTACATCCAAAATCAACCTACTGAGAAGAACCTCATCATTGGAAATCCCACCTTCAACAAAAATTGGAAAAAGAAATGGTTTTTTGTTGGAGGTAACTGGAATCCCACCCCTTATTTCCACATACCACGAGCCATTGGGGAAGCAATGATTTGTAGTGGTAAGCCTACTTTAGATCTTTGTAGTAGAGAGAAGGTGAGACTAACTAAATCGTTAGTAGTCGACCAGAGTCTTCTACTCTCGGAAGATTAGATACTTGTATTTGGTCTTGTAGGTTTTTGGGGGTCTAGAGGCCAAATAGTCTCTAAAAAGGCTATCCTACAAAGAAACTTTCTTGAAGCCATTTGCTTGCGTTAGGTGTATAATATCTGATTTTGCCTCTACTTGTTTTTGCAAGCGAGATGGCTTCCAGAGACTATGCTCCAGATCCCTTTGAAGTCTTGTAGAGACTAGCTAAAGAAAACAAGGCTAGAAAGGCTTAACCCTCGAAGGCTACCCAAAAGGGTTCGGCCAAGGTCTCTGGAGCGTCAAAGGCAGCTGGCATCTCCAATTTAGTTCGCCCCAATGCCTCCGCCAATGGGATAATAATCCTCGACCCGACCCCTCTTCCTCCAGCTCCTCTTGTTGACAAAGGAAAGGTGAAGCGCAAGGCCATGACTGTGGCTTCTGAGGAAAAGGCTAAGAAAAAGAAACAAATGTTTGGCCAGACTAATAAGGAATCGATTGGACCGTTGGAGCTTCTTCTTAAGGACCTCTCAAAAGAGAAACGGGGGCTATTTGTGAACTTCCTTCCTTGTATCAATTTGCAGGTCCAAAGCATCAGTGACAAATTTTCTAAGGACATTGCTAGGCTTTCAGGAAAATCATTGCTGAACTTCTAGTTGAAATGGCTTGGTCGAGTGAGTTTACTTTCTCTCATTTTTGTATTATAAACAAAAATCATTGTAACTGTTCTTTTAATGGTTTAACACTCGTGATCTTTTAGATCTTCTACTCAACCATGTTGCAACATGGAGCCCTTACCAACGATTTTTCAAAGGCCTTAGTGGTAGAGAAAAGGGAAAAGAAGGTGGAGAAAAACTTGGCCCTCGTAAAGAACAAGTATGAATCCGACCTCGACATACTGAATTGGGAGCAGGAAGAGCTCCAAATGAAGGTGGTGACAGCTGAGTCGTCTCAATCTGAGGCAAATAGAATGGTGGAAATCTTAAGGTCTGAGCTGGACAATTTGAAGGAGAAGGGGGAAGCGCGTCTTCAAAGCTTGAATAAGGCGTACGAAGAACTACGAGTAAGCTTGGAAGTCGAAAAGAAATGGTTCGTGCTTCTGGCTAAAAGGGTTGAGGAGGACGATACAGATATGGTTCTTGCCTTCGTGAGCAGGTCAATGATAGCATTGACCTGACTTGCGAGAGGTTCCAAGGCTGATATCCTGACCTGGACTTGGGTTGGTTATATGAAGCTTTGAGGTGTCAAGCTCCAATGCAAGGAGGTGAGGATTCTGATGGGGTGTTCCTTAAAGGGGAAGGGCACCTTAATCTAAAGACCATGTATGTGCCTCCAATGGAGTCTGCTACCGGTACTTCTGCTGAGCCCCCTGCTACAAATGTCCCTGTGGAAGTCTCTTCCACTAAAAAGATAGGGGCTCCTCCTCTTCCTGTGGCCAATCCCGAGGCCCCTCCTACTGACTTGATGACTCCTTCAGCTGACTCGGTGACACCTCCAGCTGACCCCTTAGCCAACTAAATCGTTGGAACAGTAGTTTTTAGTTCAATTTTTTTTTTGTGACAATTTAATGCTTTTTGCTGATTAATAAAATTTTCGTTTGAATCTCCTAATCTTCTCTTTTCCTTTGGCTCTGCTCTCTTTCACTTTCAATGATTAATTATGTGTAGTTCTTATTTATCTTATAAACTTGTATTATCTGGTGACATTAACTTAACGTATTGAACTTATAAGATAACCACTCTTCACGTGTTAACTTCACTTATCCCATATAGCAGAGCTATATTTCTCACTTAAGGTCTGCTTGTATCCGAGACTTAGTTGACAAGTTTTGCATTAGTCGTCTGATAACTTCTTTGACTGATCCTTCTCTAGACCAAGTTCAAGGCTTGTTTGAACTGAGAATTATATTACCTTGGAAAAATAAAAAGCTGACGTTTAGGAACTGTGTCATCCATGTTTGGGCTTCGAGAGGAGATTACCTCGAGACGTTTAATAAGATTATCCGAGAACCTCTTTTGCTCATGATTTCTAATACCGTGCTCAGGGTTTGTTTAAGCTGAAGATAATATTACCTCGGAAAAAATAGAAAGCTGACATCTGGGAATTGTGTCACCCATGTCTGAGCTTCGGGAAGAGATTACCTCAAGACGTTTAGTAAGATTATCTGAGAACCTCTTTTGCTCCTATTCTCTGAGACCGTGCTCAAGGTTTGTTTGAGCTGAGGATAATATTACCTCTCGAAAATTAGAAAGCTAACGTCTAGGAACTGTGTTATCCATGTTTGGGCCTTAGAAGGAGATTACCCAAAGACGTTTGATAAGATCATCCGAGAACCTCTTTTACTCATGCTTTCTGAGATCGTGCTCAGGGCTTGTTTGAGCTGAGAATAATATTACCTTGGGTAGGATAGAAAGTTGACGTCTAGGAACCGTGTTACCCATGTCTGAGTTTCGGGAGGAGATTACCTCAAGACCTTTAGCTTCTCCTGTCATCGCGTCTTCTTCTTGGATTGATTCTAGGATTTCGAGCCTCTTCGAGAGATCGTGGTTCAAAAATTTTTTCTTCCCTCGTCTTGAGAGCGATTTGATCTTCAATATCAATCTCATTCAACAGCTTTCTTCTAGTTGTTTCATAAGTGGTAACAGAAGGTTTCCTCACAGCGTACCATTCTCGATCTACTCACAGACCCTTCTTGAGACTTTCCAAAGCTAAAGAGTGATGATAAACTCCCAATTCTGTCACTTCATCATGATATCTTTTGGCGAAGCTCTTAAGGCTTTCACTTTCTCCTTGCTTCATGAGTAACTGTGAACTCGGAGTCTTGAGACTGACGGTAATGCCTTTGAACTCATCGATAAAAACTTCGTACAATTGTTCAAAGCTACTGATGCTGCCAGGTGTCAGACTGGTGAAACATTTTCTCGCCTGTCCCTCCAGAGTCAGCGAAAACAAGCGGCACATTTAGGATTCATCCAACCCCTGGATTAACATCATTTCTCAAAATAGATCCATGCAGCGATGGGTCGATCTTGCCTGTAAAAGGGTTAATTTGGGACATATTAAATTTTCAAGTGAGAACAAGGTCTAATATTTTTCCAGGAAAAATGGGATTTTGAGTAAAATCCTATCTTTAGTAAAGAATCACCATCCTTTGCCTCTCTCTTTTCTTTTAGTTCTCCAACTCCTCGACTAATTTTCGAACAAGGACCTCCAAGTTCTCAACTCAATCACTATCTTTCCTAGATCTCTTCCTTTGGGACGAGCTTCATATAAAGCCTTCCTTTTGCTGCTTTTGATCTAAAAACTCCCTCATATCCTCTTAACCGGGACCGTGGCCCAATTCCTTTTTATTAATCATTGTTGAATCGTCAGGCGAATATTCAAAAATTTGTGGCAGCTCATCATGGACCCTATCGGCATCATTATCGCCTTGAGGCTCTTTGAAGGGATAGCCAGAAATCTTCCATTTTCCCTTCTCTACGGTGGTGTATTTTCCCCTGGTGGCGTCTTGACGATACTCGATTAGAAGATTTGTGTGCGTTACATCCGGCACACTGCTCTCAATAGTTTCTATTAGTTTGAGCGTCTTTAACACTAGGGAGCCAATTTGGAACATCTTCTTCATTTGTGATATTTCCTCTGCTAAAGCCTAAATCTGCCTATCCTTTTCCACATATTGCTTTTCATTCTCTGCCAACTTTTTGGTCAACTAGGCTGTTTCTGTAGTCTCCGGATGAAGGGGGAGTTGATGCAGCGACGAAACTTTTGAATCACGGTTCACATCCTCCAACAGTGGCGGTTGATTGCCAATATTTTGATTAACAACCGTATGGTCATTTGAGACATTGTCACGCAGATTCCCTCTTATTATTGCTCTATTCCTTGTTACATACGTACACGAAGTTGTCATTTTTTTGTGGTTATTTTTGACTTTTTGTTCAAGTTTTCCACAAACGATGCTAGATGTTGATGCAGTAAAAATCCCTTCTGTGGATCCTATGCACCAGCAATGGTCTTCTTCTTCTCTACTCGACCTGCAACCACAATCAAAAGCTATGAGAGTAAAAAGTTGGTTGTCCGACCAAAACTCTCCGATACTTAAGTTAAGGTTTTACTTGCGAATATTTTTTTTGGAGAAAGAGAAAGCTAAAGGAGAATTGTAGTATTTTTCACCAAAGTTTTCGTAGTCGTAATTGGTTGTAAATGATTTCGTCTTATAGATGTTATCATCTCCTTAATATGGCAGAATATTATAAAATTCGATAACTAGAATCCCACTGTGCGAGAATGAAGGAGATTCTATAAGTTAAGCATCGGCTTTTGGATCTGGTGGCATCGTATCCTTAGAATTCTTACTTTATAATAAACTTAATTTAGCAAGAATCCTTATTATAGAATAATCCGAGAATGTATGGGAATGAGATAAATCCTTCACTAATACGTGACTGTAGCAAGGTCTCGAAAATCTTCGTTCGAGGATCGTTATTCCCTTAAGATAAGCTCTGGTGCTGCATGTTCGAGAACTTTATAAGCTGTGGTCGAAACTTTTATAAGTTGTGGCTGAGACCTTTATAAATTATGACTAAGGTTCTTGTAAACTGTGGCTGAGACCTTTATAAGCTGTGGTTGAGGCCCTTGTAAGCTGTGGCTGAGATCTTTGTAAGTTGTGGCTGAGATTTTTATAGTGTGTCCTCAATATAAGGTTTGATCCGAACTTCTTGATGATTTCGAGAGGTCTCAGCTCCTAGTACTCCTGAAGTTCTCGTCATCTCCTTTTATTATTATAATGTCGACCCGAGACCTCTTCTTCTCCTCGGGTAGCTGTTGGTCTCTAATTATTGCACGTCTCTGCCTGCTAGACCATTTACGGCCTTCACCCTTCTGGGTATTATGCATACTAGACTATACTCAACATATATATATATATATATTTTTTTTTTATAAAACTATAGTAGAAATACATCATTTCCATCCCAAACATGCTTAAATTTATCTGTCAATCCTTGGTGGTAGCAAAACAACTAGTTTAGCTCCTTTCGTAGACTTGATGCATTGACTTGTAGAATTGATAATCCTTGGGGGGGCGCTGAATTGACAAGTCTTGACGCATTGACTTATTGCATCACGAAATGTCACTCATTCGGTCTTTTATGTTTTCTATAAATTTGGCTCAGTGTGCTTGTCTTCAACATCATCGTTTCTAAGTTCTCTGATTCAAATTCAATTCACTTCAGTGTTCTCTCTGTGGTGGTCTTCGCTAATCGGTCTTGTGTTTTCATCTTCTTTTTCTTGTTTAATCAATGGGCGTGTCGTCAAAAAATAATACAGTTGTTTTATTCTCACTTGTAATTTCTCTAATCGTACTATTTCTTTTGTTTACTGTTTGTTCTGCTAATTCTACTGAAGAAGCGCGTGCTCTTCTCAAATGGAAAACAACCTTTCATCATCACCACAACACATCTCTCATTGCTTCATGGATTCTTTATCCTTCACTTCTTTCCACCACAATAAGCCCGTGTTCTTGGTCTGGAATTTATTGCAACCGAGCCGAAAGAGTCATCAAAATTAACTTGACAGGTACAGATCTAAAAGGTACGCTTCATCAATTCTCATTCTCATCGTTTCCTCATCTTGCGTATCTTAATCTCAGCTCCAATGAATTGTTTGGTATCATCCCTCCTCAAATTGGTAACCTTTCAAAACTAAAGTTTCTTGATTTATCAGACAATCAGTTGTTTGGGGTAATACCACCAGAAATTGGCCGACTAACTCATTTGAAGGTCCTTTACTTCCATATGAATAAGTTACATGGCTCAATTCCACCAGAAGTAGGAAACTTGAAGTCTCTTGTTGATCTAGCATTGTTTACAAATCAACTCAGTGGTTCAATCCCCCTTTCTTTGGGTAACTTGAGTAATCTGTCTACTCTGTTCCTTTTTAACAATTCTCTTTCTGGTTCTATTCCTACAAACGTAGGAAACTTGAAGTCTCTTTTCAATCTAGATTTGAGTTTGAATCGTCTCAGTGGTGTTATCCCTCCTTCAATTGGAAATTTGAGCAATTTGGGGATATTATACCTCCATCACAATAAGCTTTATGGTTCCATTCCTGATCAAATAGGAAACTTGAAGTCACTTTTTGATCTAGAATTGAGCACAAATCTACTCAGTGGTTCAATCCCTCGTTCTTTGGGTAACTTGAGTAATCTAGCTACTCTGTTTCTTTTTAACAATTCTCTTTCTGGTTCTATTCCTACAAACGTAGGAAACTTGAAGTCTCTTTCAAATCTAGATTTGAGTTTCAATCGTCTCAGTAGGGTTATCCCTCCTTCAATTGGAAATTTGAGCAATTTGGGGATATTACACCTCTTTGAGAATGAGCTTTCTGGTTCCATTCCTGATCAAATAGGAAACTTGAAGTCACTTTTTGATCTAGATCTGAGCACAAATCTACTTAGTGGTTCAATCCCTCTTTCTTTGGGTAACTTGAGTAATCTGGCTACTCTGTTACTTTTTAACAATTCACTTTCTGGTTCCATTCCTGATCAAATAGGAAATTTGAAGTCACTTTTTGGTCTAAAATTGAGTATGAATCATCTCAGTGGTTTAATCCCTGTTTCTTTAGGTAACTTGAGTAACTTGAGTTTTTTGCATCTTCGCGATAACAAGCTAGAGGGCTCCATTCCTCAAGAAATAGGACATTTGATGAAGTTGAGAGACCTACAGTTGGCTACAAACCAATTAACTGGTTATATACCGTATAATATCTGCGAAAGTCAATTACTTCAAAAATTATGTATAGCATATAATTATATTCAAGGTCCTATACCAAAAAGCTCGAGAAATTGCAAGAGCCTACTTAGAGCAACTCTTCAACGAAACAATCTTAGCGGAAATATATCTGAAGTCTTTGATATTTTTCCGAACTTAAATTTCGTAGATCTGAGTCAGAACAGATTTTATGGCGAAATCTCGTCTAATTGGGGAAAATGTCCTCAACTAGGCACTTTAAATGCTTCGATGAATAATATCACTGGGAGTATATCACCTGAAATTGGAAAATCGTCTCAACTACAAGTGCTTGATCTTTCTTCAAACCACATAGTTGGGGAGATTCCAATCGAACTACGAAAGTTAACTTCTTTAAGCAAACTTATTTTAAGTGGGAATAAACTTTC
>JAXCLQ010024940.1:0-29766 GCA_035584115.1 Cedrela odorata
AATCCCAGGAGGGATCACAGTTTTGCAGAGGGTTTGGTGGAATCGGAGGTATTCTTCGCTACCAGCTTGACATAAGAGCGTTCGATGAACTATCTGATGATGGAGGAATTTACGAGGATTCTGATTAAAAAACTAAAGCTTAATGCACAAGCTTAACAAAATGTGAAAGTTTGTACCAAAGTGTGATGAGGAGTTGTTACTTCTGCTATGTGATATGAGATTCTAAAAGAACATTTTGGATATTACTGTTTTTTTTAAAAAAAATTATATATATATATATATATAATTTTTCCATATTTTAGTTGCACATCAGGTGGACAAGAGATTGTTTTAAATCAACATTGTTACTTAATTCATTTAATTTTGTTGCATTTTAATCAGATAAATAGGTTTAGTTGGTCAAGATGAAAATTGGCGATGATTGTAGTCTTTTTCTCATTGGAAATTACGTTCCTTTAATTGAATTCGTAGCTTATTTCATTGTTTTGAAATAATGATATTTATGTCGGTTACCTTCTTGTGATATAATTGATTGTCATGTTGGGTTGCGATTCTAATTTGGGCACCCTTTGGGGAATGAATGAATGAAATGATTACTGCAGTTTTTGTTATATTGCTCGGTGGTGCGGCTGCCGACTGGCATGGCATTCTCTTTGCCGCAATATATACCCTGGTTCACCTTTTATTAATGTCCGATTGTGATGTGTCTCAGGTATCGTGAATCTTAAAATCATTTTTATAAAAAGATGACTTACCTCAATTACAAATGTTTCACCTCAAATTATACGAATTTTTTTTTACTTGATATTAATCAATTTAATTAGTAAAATTTTAAACCTCGTTCATCAAAATTAGGGAGGAGTTTGATTTATTTTTACGTAATATTTATAAAAAAAAATTAAAAAAAAATTGGGTTTCATATATTTCCAAGAGAACTTTTGGAGACCCGAGATGAACTTTGCAACAAAACTATACCAGTAAAACATGTCCAACCAACACTTTCATACCCCAATTTCCTTTATTCTCACTGAAAAAATGATGTTTCAAAAGTTCCTCGGCACCCTACAGAACATTTATGTAATGTGCCGAAAATGCAAAGTTTATAGAGAACTAAACAGAACATTATATGAATGAAAAGGAAAAAACTGGTTGCTCAAGGTAACTTCTGGTAAGAGACGGTAACTATATTGAATACAGTCCGGATTGCCGACCAATCACAATGCAAATTAAAGAGTTTCAGCAATCAGCAAGCTTAATCAGTTCATCAACCACACCTGGATCTGCGAGTGTGCTTGTGTCTCCCAGCTCATCTAATTGCCTGGAAGCAATTTTTCTTAGAATTCTCCTCATTATCTTTCCGCTCCTTGTTTTTGGAAGGCCAGGGGCCCAATGGATTTTGTCAGGTGCCGCAAATGCTCCAATCTGAAACAAGGAACAAACAAATGTTATTAGTATATACTTGATGAATCTACATGCAACTACATTGTTGGAGTGAGGATAGTTATATAGCTGACAAGCTGATCTTCATGTCAGGCTAATTTAGAAGAAAGGATCCGAGCCAAGATCAACATGTAAAAAATCACATTTGGCAAGCGGTTGCCCTCAGCTAGGTAAGACAACACCAAGGAGCTGACTTCATCAATCTTACTGTCAATGTTTACATCACTAATTGGCACAACTAAAATAGTTTCTTAAGACTGTCTGACATGCGACTATCCATTGGTATCTGTTGTTAAATCTTGAGATGTTATTTGCCTTTTGATTTGACAAATGATATCTCACTCATGTTCAACAAATAAATAGCACATCATGATTTTTCCATGCATTTTTGTGGGTTTTGATTATATAGAATTTTCAAGGTGGCCAGTATATTGCCCATCTAAAATGCACACTGCTTATCATTTACCATTGGATGATTGCAATCTAAAGCTATATACCATTCATCATGCAAACTTTGACATGTAAACCTCATGAGCTGTCTCAGGATGCTAAAAACCTGGTCAATTGGGGATAATTGACCAGTTTCAAAGAACACTATTTTCTGCGTGAACTCAGATTTGTACAGAAGATCAACTCTTATTAGGGAAAGATTAAGGCAATTGTTTAGTGGATAAACATGAATTGGTTTTGACTAGATCTAGGCAGCGTGAGAGTTCCAATAGGCCCAACTTCAGCGGTTCTCTTGAAAAGAGTGAGACACCTCTCTGGGATATGATTGACCATGGTGATAAGGATTCAATGATCGATATTCTGATAAAGCACATATATACGCATTTGGAATGATTGTCTTCATACTTAGAAAAATCTTTGGATTAGAAAAAAACCTGATTTCTCACTGTGAGTATAAGGCTCTTCCGGAGTTCTTCACTGTAAGGTACATCCTCCACCAGAGTAACAAATGCATATATGCCCTGCCCTTTCACCTAATGGCAACAAAATGAGGAGGTTGTATTAGATATACAGGACACAAGCATCTGCATAAAATAGCAATACTTTAAACATGAAACAAGCGAGAACAAGCACTAATCAACTGTAAATTCAAACAACCCCCCTCTCTTTCTTTCGTTATCCTTTTCCTCCCCATTTCTCTCTCTCTCTCTCTCTCTCTTGTGCTCACACATGTGCCTGACGTATACCTCATGCTCAACACCAACTACAGCAGCTTCTGCACATTTGGGATGAGAAACTAAAGCAGATTCTACTTCTGCTGTGCCAATACGATGTCCACTGCACACATTAATAGACTTCATTCAGAGACAGCAAAAACGGATACAACATGATCCAGAGACATTCATATGCACATAACATGATTCTGATCCATAGATATGTACAACTCATTAGGAGAGTGAAAGAATGCATAGCAGAGTTTACTAGAATGAGCCCAGTTAGTCAATTGTCATTGGGTAATTGGTCTATTATTTTGCACGCTTGCTCAACATAAATGAGATGACAGCTGATAGAGCAGATGAAATTCATAAAGTACCTAACATTGATAACATCATCAACTCGTCCAGTGAGCCAGTGGTATCCATCCTTGTCCCTGAAACATAGAGCCAAGGAGCATCATTAGCCATAACAGCATTTAGCATGTTTTCCACCCCATGTTACCAAGAAATAAAGGGGCTACAGAACATTGCATGAGAAGTCTAAATCAAGCTCACATAAAGCAGTGGTGATATACCATTGACTCTTTACTATTTATAGGAAGTTACCTCCTGCAGCCATCTCCACTGAAATAATATCCTGGAAATGGCTTAAAGTAGGTGGTTTCATATCTTTCTTGATCACCATAAAGAGTTCGAAATGCACCAGGCCATGAGTTTTTTACACAAAGATACCCACTGCACTCACCTTCAATTTCAACCCCCTTCTCATCTACTATGACAGGCTACAGTTCACCAAAAGAAGACGATGAAACAGAAGCAAAAGCTCAAAGCAAAGAACCAAACTGACATATTTTATGATAATGGCAATAAAAGAGTTTTGCATCTCATACCTGAACCCCAAAGAAAGGAAAAGTAGCAGAACCAGGTTTCTGCGGCCAAGCACCTGGTAATGGAGTAATCTGCCTCATAGTAGGGGTGAATAACATTAATTACATTAATTTTGGCCAGCAACAGCAACATTTATATACAGTAATGTGAAATCACCATGTTATAGTATAGTTCTTCTAAAAGTAAGCGCAATAAATTCTCATAATATAGGAAACGCAAAGAAAAGAAACATGCTTACCATGAAGCCACCAGTTTCAGTTTGCCACCAAGTGTCAGAGATAGGACATCTTGAATCTCCAACTACATTGAAAAACCACCTGCACGAAACAGGAACATGTTAGACATACTTTTAAAGAGATATGCATGCGCATATTGACTTCTGCATAAGACAAAATAAAAAAGAGAACCTCCATGTGCTTGGATTAATAGGCTCGCCAACACTTCCAAGGACCCGTAAGGATTTGCGAGAGTATCGGGTAACATACTGCATAAACAACAAGATTTGACATTAATATGAAACTAATGAGAATTTACAAGACAAAAGTTCCTCACTTGGATTCTTTCTCTATCTGAACATCAACTGATAAACAAAATGATCACAACTTTGAGTTTGACAACCTTTTTCTCAATAAAACTATTTAATCAGATTATAAATTGCATGCATTTTTCTTTTTCAATAGATGAATTCATTTAAAGACTACCAAGGGGTCTAATACAAGTATGCAGCCATGGAACAGAAAAGACAATGGAATAAGTTTCATGAAATATGCAGGAAAGCTTTCGTGACAGAATAAAACAAATTAGCACTATGTTTGCATATATCCATCAAGTTCAGTTCATTAAATATTCAGTTCACCAAACTTCGGGCACATGAGATTGAGAGAATATGGCCGGTCAAAAGGATGTTTTTTGAGCTGTGACTATTAACAGATGAAGTCAAAAAGTATGAATGTAACAGATCAAGCAAACAGGCGAAGCAGATTTATTAAGCCAATTCCATATAACTGGGATTAGGTATTATCGAGTAGTCATCTTAATTTGCAACAATTCCAATAAATGCTATATGAATGCAGTAGACCAAGCAAATTGGCGAATAAAACTTATTAGGGCTCTTCCATGGAACTGGGATTAGGCATTAGTCAGTAGTTACTTATCTTAATTTTCAACAATTCTGATAAATGTTTGTACCACATATTTACATGCAAGGTTAAAAAAATTTCTCACCTCATTGCTAGCCCGCATGAGAGAGCGTACCAAGGTCGGTGCAGTATAGAATATTGTCACCTTGTATTTGTCAACAATGTCCCAACAGCGACCATAATCAGGATAATTTGGAGCCTGCAAATAGCACAAAGAAACAGTGCTATTAATGATGCTACTTACGGTTGGTACTTAGATCGGAAATCTAGCAAATCCATAATATAATCGCTATAGTTACTAACCTCCAATTAAAAGATGTATACTACTACAAAACACTGTTACCATGTATCCTGTTGAGATGAATTGTAAAAATGTTCAAAAGAATAATTTTTATTATTATTTTTACTATATACTAAATACATTCTTTTTGTTCTCCTTGTATTGATGTTGTGGACATCAAAATTTCATCATAGACACACCCAATGTCCAGCTTATGGATAATGGTTTCTCAAACTGCCAACCACTTGCTTGTGAGGTCCACAAGAATTCCAGGAACTGAGGAATAGATCATGTTTGTTCTGTGTTTCAAATGATATTATTATTTTTATCTCAATTTATTACTCTTCCCTTCTGTATAATGATCTAAAGGAATTGTGCTAGGACTTGATGATTACATAACATAGCAATATGAATATTGTTCTTAAAACGAGATCTGGTAACTTCAAACTTTAGTGTACATGTTTACTTCGTGATTGTCAGAAACTGTCTTTCCTAATCCCATACTTAATATAGTTGGTTTATCCATATGACCTGAAACATTAATTTCTGTGGAGATAAAATCTGTTTTCCCATCTCAATTTTCAACTTAATTAAACTACGTTCACACATTCCCTGTTCATTACCCCTTCAAATACAACATTAGAAGCTCCATTGAGCATGGGTCCATAAGTGACATAGCTGTGGCCAGTAATCCAACCACAGTCAGCTGTACACCTGATATCAGGAAAAACAAAATGTTAACGTCTCATTACAACTCAATATATTACTGAGCAGTTTTAAATTGAGAAAGTTGCAATAATCAGGATGAGTTTAGTTTCAAGAATACCAGTAGACATCAGATGACTTGTAATCAAATGCATACTTGAACGTTGTTGCTGTGTACACCATATACCCTCCAGTTGTATGGAGAACACCCTTTCAAAAAGTTAACATTAGAACAGACTAAACAGAGAAGGAAAGAAAAAAACTTAAATAAAGGCCAGAAGGTACCTTTGGTTTTCCTGTGCTCCCACTAGTATAGAGAAGGAAAAGAGGATCTTCAGCATCAACCCACTGTACTTCACATGTAGTTGGATATTTAGGGACAACATCCTGGTATGCATTCATCACTTATTAACAAATTGAAGAATAGTTACCTAAATATAGAGCTATTATCAATTGAATAGCGACACTATTTCAAATTCAATCATGCAACATAGCATAGACTTACACATCAATGTCAAGCCATTCAGTTATCATATATCGAAAGACTTTCATTGAACATTAAGTTATTAATATCTCGACCACGCAAGAATACCACAAAGGCACTGATGCAAGAAGGTCATGGAACAGACTACGAGCATTATCTTCTAACATTCACAACAGCAGAGATGTTATATTACCAACCTGCCACCATATGTCTCTTCCTTCCTGCCATTTAGTGTTTTCTCTCGTCAAAGCAAATTTGTTTTCGTAGGTTAAGCATACATCTGGTCAAAAGGAAAAAAGATAAGCAATTACGTAAGGGGAAAAAGTATGTGAACAAATTAATTTGTAATGACAGGTCACATTATAAAGAGGTGTATGCCTTAGTGAGATTCACACATGAAGGTTTCTGGAGTTATAGAGAGATATCTGGTCATGTTTAATTAAGAAAGCAATTGCATTGATATACGCACCGACAGAGATCCCACTTTTGGCACATTCAGCGAGGGAAGCATCAACTATGTCCTTGAGGTAAATGGCCTTAGGACCTCTCTTAACAGCATTACAAGTAATTACAACTTTTGGTCTGCAGTCCATGATTCTCTGTGCTAGAGATTCTAAAGAGAATCCTGCAAATACAGCCTGAAAGCATAGAAAAGTTAATTGAATTTTAAATTATTGAGAAAGAAAAAGATAAGGACATCGGCGGAGTGAAAATATAGCTCAAAGTTACCGAGTGAACTGCCCCAATGCGAGCACATGCAAGCATGGTGATAGGAAGTTCCATTAGCATAGGCAAGTAAATTATCACAGCATCACCCTTTTTAACACCAATATCTTTCAAGTAATTTGCAAGCTGCACAGAAGATGACATAGAATCAGTATTGGTATTGCCTCATATAACCCGTGAAAAAATTAATTTATTTATTTTGCAAATGACTAAAGAGTAAAATAACGAAAATGAGTTAGACCTGGCAAACTTGTTCGAGCAGCTGGGAGTATGTTAGAGTAGCATCAACGCCAGGTTCATTGCCTTCCCAATAAATGGCAATTTTATCACCTAATCCATCTTTAATGTTTCTGTCCAAGCAATTGTAGCAAATATTGGTGACACCACCCTTGAACCACTGCCATAATGCAGATAGATAATAGTCTATTATTAGCATAGAAAATCCATTTTTTTGATTCAAAGTTCAACTTTTCAACATGAGAATGATAATAAGTACCTCAATTTTAATATCGCCTTTCCTAACGTCAAGATTCTCTGAGATCGCTTCTTGTCCCCATTTCTCTTTCCAATAGAACTGGGAAGCAATATCTGACCAAAACCCAGCAGGGTCCTCAATGGACCTTTTGTACATTTTCAAATACTGATCATAACAAGAGAAAGCAAACGTAATAAAAGATTTCTAAATGCTGATCATAACAAGAAAAAGCAAACGTAATAAAAGATTTCCAAATACTGATCATAACAAGAAAAAGCAAATGTAATATAAGCAAAAGACTGACATAACAGACTTTAAATGCAAAAAGGACTAACTTTTTGAGGCGAAGGAACCAAAGCCTGACGAGAGAAATCATCACTGGGAAAGACAAGATCATCCTCTTCAGAAGCAAGAGCTTCATCCAATATCACAGCGTTCAACTTAGAGATCTTCCCAGCCCCAGATGGGATACTAGCCAAAGACTCAACATGCCTCAACAAATGTTTTGTTGCAATATTCTTGCAGCCTCCGTTCTCAACAGACCCAGAAGATGCCATCATCACCACCGGTCGGCAAACACGGCCACCAGACAAGAAAGAGAATATGGGCCGCCGTGTGATTTTCAACGGCAATGGAGATTTGTTAACTGTGTCTGTATAGAATAAGATTTGAAAAGGAGCTCTAAATGAAGCTCTGCTGCCTAGTCCTTCAGGACAGTTGAAACAAAGGTTATTATTATACCCATCAACATGGAATTGAAGGGCCATCATCAATTTTTTTTTTTTTTAATTTTTTTTTAGAGAAAATAAAATTTATTCAAAATTTATTAAATTTATAAATATACAATTATTAAAGTACAGACAGAGAAGAATATCTTCCTTCTGTTACTATCCGGTATTAATTAATTAATACTAAGAATGTTTTCAAACTCTGAACTGAAGCCAAACTTAATTCTCATCTTCAAATCTTAAATTTTTTTTAAAAAAAAAATTTAATTTTCATCATTATCATTAATAAATAAATTTCGGAAATAATAATAAATAAATAAATAATTGAAAATATATGGAAATCTTAATCTAAAGCCAACCAAACCTGGTAGGCAAGCAGGCAGGCGGGATGATTACGTTTGGTAGATGAAACGAGACACTCAACTGGAAGTCAAAATTGCCGGGAAGATGAAAAATCCTAATTTACCATTCAATCAAATATTTAAAAGAAAACAGAAGCAAAAATAAAAATGACGACAACTGCGTATTACGCAAAGGCAAAAAGATTGACTTTGCCCAATTGAAACACACGCGCCCGCCAAACTAATTATCTAAAGAAACAGAAACTATCAAGACATCGACCAAACCAAACGAACAAGCAGATTTAAATTTTGAAGTATGTGCTTAAGAAGATGATGAAGAAGACAATAGTGTATTGATGGTGGTGTTCTAATGGAATGGCAATGGCTGACTGCCAAAGGGTAAGGCTAAGTGATGACCGTTTCCAACGACAATGTTTGCTCTAATTTTATAGAATATTATTGACAATTTTTTTAATCACTTGGGATATCTTAACCTTTTTTATATTTGGTACAAATTTCATTATTTTATAATTTATTAATTTCATTTTATATAAACTTTAATAAATTAATGTTATTTTAATTATTTTAGTAAGAATTAAATACCTATTTAATATCAATTAACAAATTAAATTTTCATAAAAAAAAAAAAAAATAGTTTATAACCGTGTCTGTCCCAACCTTTAATTAATTTCTTGCACAATATTATTACTTGATAACTAATTATACTTAATCATGAATTAATTAGTTAATCACAGTAAATTAACTTCTAGTGACATATAATTAAACATACATACATAGGAACTCAATAAGAAATTTAACATGGGGACATATTTGGTCGACAAGTCCGATCTGCAGGCGGACAAATTAAGCAAGGAATTAGTCCAAATTCAAAATGGGTACAGATACTCATTATGAAAGCTGGAAGAACCCACAAAAAGATGCCATTATAATCTCTCAAAATCATGATAAAATCAATTTTAGTGGGACAAAAAGGGAAAAAAATAAGAAACAATATAATAACTTTGGTTGGGATCGAGATTTGAATAACTTCAAGATCTTAAAAACAATATAACACAACAAAGAGTATATATACTTCACTTTCATCTGTTATGGCCAAAACTAACCACATCTCCAATGGCCCCAGCTGTGGAGCATCACCTTGTGAACTGTAAACAACAGGGAAGAGCAATCAGCAGTACAACTTTAAGCCTGGATATTTTCTTCAAAGTTTGGATTCTCAAATTGTAAGACACAATAACCCCAGTCAGCCCCAGGTACACTACAGGTCTGCATATTTTTTTCAGTACACAATGAGACGGATCAGTTCAGAACAGGAGATCTTCGATCAACCACATCATCAAGGAAGATACATTGAGCAGAGACCAGAGAGCCATCTCTGAACAAATAGTAGCACAGAAGACTCTCACTATAATTTCTGGTGCACCCCTGTTGGCATTAGACCACCCCACCACAGTTTGTGGCCAGTCAAAGCTTCTTCCTGATTCGGCACTACAATATCAATAGTTTTGTGAAGAAAGCAACGGCTGTGGGTGAACACACTCAATGAACGCAAAAGAATTGAAATAAACTAGAGAATGTTAAAAAAAAAAAAAACCACACAAAAGGGACTTTGTTGTGGTGATAACAAATATATATAGAAGAAAGCAACAAATTCTTATTCCCCACTAGAAACAGCAACAAATTCTTATTCCATACTAAAGAAACTTGGACATCAATCCATACCAGCCACTCCACTGAAATAAGGACACCGAACTATCAATCTGCATATAATTGTCCCTCAAGATGTAACATTTGGAAGATTGACTTCTTTCTCCTCAAAGAAGATAGCTATTTAAGTCTTAATAAATTTTGATCTCTACAAATAGCTGAGGCATCACCAGGATTACCAGTCAAAAGAATATCAAAAGTAATTTAACTTTACAGTTAATAAATAAAAACAGAGCATTGCAGTGATTTCCACCAATTCATGAATACAGAACAGCCAATTTGTGCATAGTTAATCAACAAAGTTAATATGTATAGAATTGTGACATTTTTCAATATCAATAATAGTATGGAAAATTGAAATAAGCAACAGACTAGAGTATCAAACAAGGATTGAGATTAAATTGCTTAACCACATTCCCCGCCCTTCAAAATAATAATAATCAACTGCTTAAAGAAAAAAGCGCATCATTTCAATTCACATATCTTCTTTGTGTTACTTGCAAAGCTTTTAAGAATCCAGGTTTTGCGTTGCTTGGAGGATGAACTTCAATATACAGCTCCTCTCTCAATTATTAGAACATGTGTATGGCAAGAATGCTCTAAAACAATAAGAAATATCCATTGAAATCATCCCACGTCCCCCTTGAAGCACTGGAGCAGATGTTGGGGGAAATAGCATGAAGACACTCCCAAGCAGTGTGACTCCTGTACAAGCAGGTGAGAAATTTTATCAATACTAGCAACACTGTCGTCAATACTCAAGACTTCATAATGCTGCTGCTGCATTCACATTCAGCTTCTCTGGCATGGTTTTTAGCCTTAGAAACGCCAAATTCTCATTCAACTTTTCTGGCATGGTGTTCAGCCTTAGCAATGCTACTGCTGTATCCTCATTCAGCTTTTCTGGTATGGTCTGTACAACTTCACCAGCCTCATCTTTCAGGTTGGCACGATTATATAGTTCAATCATGCAAGCATAATGTTCTAAAATGGGTGTGATACCATAACGTTCCATCATATACTGGAAATACCTATAACCCTCATTTACATTATTTGTATGTACATAAACACACAGAACACCTACAAATGTGATTGCATCCGGCAGAACATTTGCCTTCTCAATCTGTGCGAAAAGGAAAGGGCAAGGGCTTCCTCTCCAAGTCCACGCACACCCAAGCTAGTAATAATAGAATTCCAAGTAGCTAAATTCTTGAATTCCATCTTGTCAAACACTTTCCTAGCATCCTCCAAACTACTACATTTGCTATACATGTCAATAAGAGCAGTCCCAAGGTAAACCCCAAGTTCAAACCCATTCTTAAGAGCAAAGTCATGAATCTAGCCACCCAATTTTAGACTCCCCAGTTCTGTACATGCTTGTAACAAGCTAACTAGTGTAAACTCATTTGGCCTGACATTATCAAGCTGCATTCTTCGGAACAACTCAAATGCCTCTTGAGGTCTGTCATTCCTAACATACACGTTGATCATAGCTGTCCATGAAACAACATTTCTAGTTTGCATTTGCTCAAAAACTCCTCTGACAGCGTCCAAATCCCCACAGGCAGCAAGACCTAAAATCATAGTCGTCCATGAAACTACACTTCGAACACGCATTTTTTCAAACACCTTACGCCCGCTATCTACATCCCCGCACTTGAAATAAAGATCCATCAATGTGTTCTGCAAGAACATATCCCGTGAAAACCCAGTTTTAATAGCCAGACCATGGACTTCCTTTCCCTTCTCGTTAGACAAAGAGGTGATGCAAGCTTTAATAACAAACGGAAAAAGTAGACTTATCGGGCGGAAAACGCTGGCATATCATCAGGTTATACAGCAAGAACGCCTGCTGAGAGCTGCCGTTGATGGTAAGGGCCCTAATCACAAGATTCCAACTAAACGTATGTGGGCACCGAATTTGACGAAAAACGAGAAGGGCGTAATCCGTTTTGCCATAAGAAGAGCAGAGATCCAGTAATTTTCTAACAAGTTACTGATCATCAGAGAAACCGAGACGGACGATTTTTGCATGGATTAGCTTCAGCTGATCGAAATTTCTGCACTTTCGGATTAAAAACAGCGCTTCCTGAGAACCAAACCTCGACTTTGTAGCAGAATTGAGTAATGGGATTTTACGGGGAAGAGGGTCAGGAATGTATGAAAGGCACACAACCATGGCCAACAAATACGCTACGTATAGTTACAACTCAGAGAATTCTGTAAAGTTCAATTCATCAGAAGTACAAATGTACAAGTTAACGCGTAAATAAGAAACTCGGTAGTCGTAGACGTTACTCATTGCAGTTGAAGAAGAATTCTGGGGGTGCCGCATCAATTAACATATAATTATTTGATGAACTGGATATTTGCGGGCAACCAGTTTCTTAAAATAACCCTTTTATGCATCCCATTACTAGTTTCAATTCAATCTTATCAACCCAATCCAAAGTGATTAATTTTGTGATTTTTAAACAATTATGCGCTCACATGACCACTTACTCTTAAAACGCAAAATTATAAAATTTGTAAAATTTGTAAAATAGTAATACAATTCCTAAAATAATAATACCGCGCTTTGTTTTTTCCTTTCTATACTACTACTCTCATCCACTATTATTAATATTATTAATAATAAAATTAAAATTAGTATTATTATTATTATTATTAACAAGAAGCCCCACGATGGAAAAAGAAGAAGCCAGCAGAAGAAGAATAAATGGAGTGCTACTTTTTCTCTTGTATCAATTAAAGAAAGGAACTCTTGCAATTTTGTTTGTTCTACAATGAACCTATGAAATCCCCACGCAGATGACAATATCCAAGATACATTGTGGATTCTCGAGCATAGTTTGTTGGTTGCATGCAAAGTAAGCAAATTACTTTTGAGCTTGAAACTTGAATTCTATAAGAGGTTCAGGGTAAGTTTGTGTGCTCTTATTTGACTTTGAATATAATCACAACACCTTCATCCGCTTGACAATACGCAGACTTCAGTATGTCGTCAAATCTCCAAATATTCTCACATTACAACCATAGGCTGATCAGAAAAAAGCATCAAATTGGAGTCTCACACTCACTTTAATTAGCTTTTAACAGAAATAATCTCTCTGATAACTAGACATTTGTCTGCTTCGAACTGTTCATCATTCACTCTAACAAGATAAAAGTCGCCGAAGAATTCAAGAAGCGTGTTGCCAGCAGAATGCGCACGATCTCTTGAGGTTTACGTTGATTTGCAATAAACAGCTTGAACACATTAAACTTTCCAATTGTATACGTCTGTTTGAATCTTTAAGAAGATTCATCACCACCTTCATGTTGTAAAATGAACTCACGTATTGATCTCTCACTGCAGAATTTGTACACCCAGATCCTGTAATATATCTCCCAGCTACCTAACAGATTGTCTTTTGGTGATGTAGTTAGTAGACTCCAGCAAATTTGAATTGTACTCAAGGAAAAACCAGTCGTAGTTCATAGAAAGAAAGTCAGCCACGGAAGATTTATGCCTGGTCAGAAGTTCTTTAAATGTTGCTTGAGCATCTGAAGCTATCTCGAAACTAGGATTTTGCAGGTACCTGAAAAACTTCTTCATATGCTGCGATTCCAGCACATATCTCGCCACGCTCTGATGTTGAATACAATCTCTACCAATCGCGCCGTAAGTCAGAGCAATATCCTCGTCTTCATACCCAGACATCAGAATATCCATGAGATCCAAATTATTCTCCAGATACTTGGACACAATCTGCGGATTTGAGACAACCCTTTGTCTATGCAAGTTTGCGATCACATGAATGGCATCAAGTTGTGTCCCCGAGTTTAGTTTTGGAAGACAAACAATGAGAAGACAGAACGTGTCCTCTCTGAAGAACTCTTGCGTCAATCGTTAGCAGGCATTGGGACTTGGGTCTGATTCACCGTCACCAAAAAGCACCGTCCTCATCTCCAAGATCGATTTACTTAGGTCAAAAATCTTCTCTTCGCGCTTACGTTCGCATGTCTTCATGTTTCTGACAACGTAGATGAGAAGCTCTCTAACGTGTTTCACCAACTCTACCGCCGTCTTTGGCTTGGAGTGCTTGAATAAACCCTTCATCGCCTTCTTCCTCGGAATTCACAGCCAAAATCGTTAGCCTTTTGAGGCGAAGATTAAAATAGTATAGTGTTGTTGAGAAGATCAAATAGTGTAGGGTTGTCGCACTTGAGTACTAGTCGAACAACTACTTAATGCCAGAGAATCCGGATCCGGCCCGAATTTGGAAAACAGTGTATGAAAACCAACTAAACACTACGCTAACAAATAATATATAAACGACATTCCACTAACAAATAAAATTTTCTATGATAATGTTATTGAATAAAATTTTATTTATGGAATTTGTTCCATAAATAAAATTTTTTAATCACAAATTAATTAATGTTAATTACTTAAAATTAATATTAATTATCTAAAAATAAACAAATATATAATTCAAAACTCTAGATATCTATAGAAGAAGTTTAGATGTCTATAGGATCTGAATCACAAACTCTTGTATCACTTAAAGTTAACCCATATGATTAACTTTGAAGACAGCGACAGAGACAGAGACAGAGACAGAGACAGGGACAGAGACCCGATTCAATATCGTGAAGTTATTATATTACCCGAAATTGATAAACTCGGTGCAAAATGACAATAATGATAATGATAATAAAACGGCAAGCTGCCACGGCCTAAATCCAATCCTTTTTGTATTCAACCTTCTGAGTTGGCAACAATCTTCATCCTCTTCGTATCGCAACCGTTCCTTAATCCATTTCCCAGATAGTACTAATAATCCTTCACCCAGTAGTTATTTGATTTGAATTGAATTGAAGATGGGCGCAAGTAGTGATCCCAACCTTGACGGGTCGGACGAGCAGCAGAAAAGATCCGAGATCTACACCTATGATTCTCCCTGGCACATCTACGCCATGAACTGGAGTGTCCGTCGCGACAAGAAGTATCGTCTCGCCATTGCTAGTCTTCTCGAGCAATATCCTAACCGGGTCGAAATTGTCCAGCTTGATGATTCCACCGGTGAGATCCGGGCAGACCCTAATCTTTCTTTCGAGCACCCTTACCCGCCCACCAAGACTATTTTCATCCCTGACAAGGAGTGTCAAAAGCCTGATCTTCTCGCTACTTCCAGTGACTTCCTCCGCGTCTGGCGGATTTCCGATGAGGACCGACGCGTGGAGCTCAAGAGCCTGTTGAATGGAAATAAGAACAGTGAGTATTGCGGGCCGTTGACCTCCTTTGACTGGAACGAAGCTGAGCCCAAGCGAATCGGGACGTCGAGCATCGACACCACCTGTACAATTTGGGATATCGAGAGAGAAACCGTCGATACGCAGCTTATCGCCCACGACAAAGAGGTTTACGACATAGCGTGGGGAGGCGTCGGTGTTTTCGCCTCCGTCTCTGCGGACGGGTCTGTCAGGGTTTTCGATTTGCGTGACAAGGAACACTCCACGATTATTTACGAGAGTTCCGAACCTGATACACCATTAGTTCGGTTGGGTTGGAACAAGCAGGACCCGAGATACATGGCGACAATAATAATGGACAGCGCGAAGGTGGTGGTGCTAGACATTCGCTTCCCAACACTTCCGGTGGTGGAGCTGCAGAGGCACCAGGCAAGTGTGAACGCTATTGCGTGGGCTCCACATAGTTCTTGTCATATATGCACGGCGGGGGATGACTCGCAGGCATTGATATGGGACTTGTCGTCCATGGGACAGCCCGTGGAGGGCGGGTTGGATCCAATTCTGGCGTACACTGCAGGGGCGGAAATAGAGCAGCTGCAATGGTCGTCTTCCCAGCCTGATTGGGTAGCCATTGCATTCTCCACCAAGCTTCAGATTCTCAGGGTATGACCATGATGACTACCTCACGTGCAAACTCATGTTGTGGTAACAATCCTGCTGCTACCGATAGTTGTTGGTTAGTTAGAGTCTAAGACTCAGGGATCAGTATAATTGATCTATTTTGTCTGCATAATATGTTTATTTCTTGTTCTACTAGGAATCCTTTCTTATTTGATATGCAGTATGTGAGAGACTAAACCTCGCTGTAAGAAGTCAATTGCTTAGACAGCTTGGGAGCTTTCAATGAAGGGATTATAAATTTCAAGAATTCATTAAATGAAGTACCTTAGAGATGATTGTGTATATTTCCGATCAAAAGGTCAATTTAGGATTATGGCAATATTATGTTAGTTCTAACCTTTTGTTGGTAACAGTAGCGGAGGCGATTGGTTTAACTTGGATCAGTGACAAAAGAAGAACTTAGTTCTGGGTTGGCGAACTTGTTGGCAATGAAAAATTATAAAGAAGAACAATCATAGTAGATTGAACACTAGAAATACCATCAGTTGGACACTAGATGTTTCAAATCAATTTGCAGTTAAGATTAATGATAGTGGCCTTATGTCAATGCAAGGATAAGTTGATGGCTGAAAGGGTAGAATCAGGTTTGGTTAAATAGGCTTGCATTAATTTACATTATAGATAAATTGCTTCTTTTGTTTTTTACACTTACAAGTACTGATACATGTATGATTTAGAAAGTGCTTGTTTGTACATCCTAACAGTGCCATTGTGGTGGTCTGCTTTATCTTTTGTAGTAGAAACTGCAATGTGATATTTTAAACAATTTGCGTTACTTGTCTTTAATTTAATTGTGTGCCATGTCCTTGGTTTGGTTGGATACAACATGACCAGAGCTGTTTGTATAACTTTTTGGTGAAAATTGATTTTAAAGCTTTACATATTTGACTGTAGATGTGTATTCAGTTGGCCAAGTGACTTTTCAATTTAGCTTTCTTGTAGTGAGTTAAGATCAAATTTCAACTGTGAAACCTAGTTTGGTTTTATGTATATTTTGATTGGCTTGGACAAAGATTGCTCACCTTCCCACTTTTTTAGGTGGCAAGGGCAAACACAATTAATTATGGCTTGCGTTTGGAACTGGATATGATTTTTGATGTCGTTAAAACCTCCTCTTGTATTTTATCACACTGCTCTACCATTTATAGGCTCTTGCAATTCCATGCATCCAATAGTAGTCAAGAATCACATGGTGATCGTCACATTTGGAAGTATTAATATAACTTAGAAAACTGACAAATTGAATAAGGACAGAAAGAGATAATTGCACTATGGCTGATGACACTATTTGTGACTCGTTTGAAGAGACAATAATTTTTGGACTTTTCCATGTTTCTTTAAACAATTGTCTTTAAGGATTTTGTCCTGGATCATTCTCATTTCTCTGAAAAAAAAATCATTCTTGTCATGTTACTTAATAATCATATGATGCAATATCGTTTCAGATTGATGGTACCAGTATTTTATATTTTGTTAATTTTCTTGAATAAATATCAAGTTTGTGGTTTGTTATCTTCTGGTTTTAGGTGTAAAGTAAGAAGCTAGTTTACTTACAGGAAGTAAATTATTCTGGAATTCCTGAAATTGATGAATCTGTTTATACCTTAGCTAGACAATCTTCTTCCCAACATTCTTTATTGGTAATCTATTACTGACACTGTTCAATTATTCCTATTTTGGAAATGTTCGCCATTTTGATAGCTTGATGTTGAAAATTCTCCATTAAGTTGTATTCGGTGTGGTATGTTGGCTGCACTGAAAATTTTCTAATCTGTACTTTCAATTTTTGTCTTTTGCTGCACAACATTTAAACTTGTAAAGCTATTGGATTTGAGTGTTACCGCCTCCATTCATGTTGAAAGGTCAAAAGCTTGAGCATACCAACGTACCCCTGGGGATCAAACTAGGAATTATAAAAGCCAGCCAACATGGCTTTACTTTTTTTCTGTTGTATTTTAACATTTGCTTGCGTTTCTTTTAAAAGCACCCAATAGATTGATGGAATGTGTGGGTGCAGATCACTCATTCAATGATAGATCAAGGCTTTTTGTTCAGTTAATTTGCATATACTATATTTAGATGCCTGCCCCAGCCGTTAATTTTGTTTGTCTATTTATTTATCTATAGAAATTACTCGAATGAGAACTGCTGTCACATTCTAAAACATTTTTCTGGTCATCGGAGAATCCTTGACCCCCCACTTTGTAAATCATGCCAAATGAACGGCGCACAAACAAATTGTTTGATGTTTATGGAGAATTAATGATAAATTGTAAGACTAATCTAGACAGTCATGATTCCATTTACTTGTGAATTTGAAGTCATTGAAGAAAAGGAGGAACAAAAACTCGTGTAGAGTACAAGGACTAGCTCAATCCCTCTCTTCAAAAAGAATGCTTAAAAGAGAGGGAAAAAAAAGATCATGCTGAAAATGAATTACCCCTCCCGCATCATTGGGTTGAAATGGCTAATGCACATGAACTAGAGGCTGCAGCACTCACATAACTGAGCATCCTACAGTATTCTCGTCACTAAAATAATCCCCAACTCGTGTCACCGCTGTCTGATACGGTGGCTGGAAAACCGACCTTTCATTGCAGTAGTTTGGCTGGCCATAACATGCTGGAGGAAGCGGATGAGTTGCGTATGGAGGCATTGCACAACAGGGTACGGTGAATGGGTATGGTTCAACCATGTAACAATATTGAGTTCTGATATTGCCAGCTTCAGGCAACGTTTTTGGATGCATGTTATAATTCATTTCCGGCTGTTGGGGAAGAGGATTTTCATTCTTACTTACTTCTGGGACGGAGGAATTAACAGCGCTTTCCTTCACTTTCTCATCCTTTTTGGCAGCTTTATCTCCGTTTCCATCCCCGCCATTTGTGCTCTCTTTATTCGTAGTTGTATTGGAGCAGGAATCCGAGGATTTTGGTTTCTCACTCCCGGGTTTTGGTTTCTCATACTCCTCAGGTTTTGGTTTTTCTTTTGTCATGGACATATCTACTTCTTTCTTTTCTTTACCAGCACTTTGATCCCCGTTGCTCCAGAGTTCTGCTTGTTTTCCTGCTTTCAGAAGCCTTTTGATCAGAATATTTGGATCCACATTTCCAGTGGCTGTCACTTTGGGCTGCGACTGATCAATTTCCGTCTTCAAAACTCCTGTTCATAAATTTTTTTCCAGGTAAATTAGCTATGGACCAGAATAATCAAATCTCCATCTGAAGTAATGAGCAAACGAAATCGAAGCCCTTGGTTTATTAATTACCTTCAACACCCTGTAACGCCTTCTTAACTTTTTTCTTGCAGCCATCACAGCAGTTGACAGAAACCCTCAGTTCAATCTTCTGCAATAAACACCAATGCAACTAAGTAACAAAACAAGCAGAAGAAGAAGAAGGCAAAAAGATGGGCAATGAAGAAAACTAGCCAGAGGATATTTTACAGGATTTTGCACCTTTATGTCAGCTTCCTTGGCCATGGTTTTTCTGCCGGGTGACAGAGGTCAAACGGCTGGAAGAAGAAGAAGAAGAAGAAGAAGAAGAGAGTGGCAAAGAAAAGGCGATTTTTGCAACCACTCGTCGGACCAATTGCATGTATTTATATGCGCAAGTAAAGTTAGGAATTTGTCTAGCAGCCTTTGCTTTATTTTTATTTTATTTTATAGTAAAATGTTGTTCCAATTCGAAAGCAAAATTAAAGACTAGCTTTCTATGCAAGCAAAAATATGCAACCTCTCATCTCAACCTCCTTTGAACGTTCAAAAAATGCTTTCTTGCACTTGCTGTTAATTAACACCTCACGCATGTTAAGCTATACTTTGTACCTTAAAAGGTACCATGAATATTTTCAACTTGCTTGTTCATTAACATAAACTTCAAAATTATTGGTCTAGGGATTGGTGGTTTCGCTGCATCCAATTTATTTTTTATTCTTACGTTAATTATTTCAAATTTTATGTTCATATTTCAAATTTATTTTCGTTTTATATTTCAAATTTTAATTTAATCGTTCCAAATTTTATATTTTATTTTTCTAATTTTTTTTATGTTATCTGTTTTAAATTTTATGTTAACTATTTTAAAATTTTCATTTCATTTCATTTCATGTTTCAAATTTTACTTACAAAGATGTAATATATACATGATATATCACCTTAATCAAATCCCAAAAAATGGTAATATATATATATAAATTTCAAGTGGAGGGACAAATAGTGCAAATGACTTTTTAGTATAGTTGAATTCGGCATATTTAAAGCAATTAAGGGTTGGTTTGGGATTGTAATGTTTCTTTTTAAAAGTAAAGTAAAAAAAATATTTAATATCATTAATTTTTAGTAAATTCTCAAATTTTATTATTAATAAATGATAATATTAATCAAAGCATGATATTAATTATAGCATACTAATTTCATAATTAATCAACTTCAACTCTATATATAAAGGATCAATCGATATAAGAGAGTGTTTATCATATTACGATTATATATTAATATGATATGAGTTCTATTTAAATAAATGTGATTGATAATTAATAAAGAATAAATATTTATTATATAATATTCATTTATTTATATATAAATATAAAAGAGAGAATCTTAATTTGTAATTGTGGATAAATAAAATTTAAATTAAAGAAAAGATAGCAGTTATGATATTTGTTTGATTGAATAAACAACAATATGCATGCATGCAAAGCTGCAGTTAGCTTAATTATATATTTATTCTTGTTGAAAGTTGGCTTAATTTGTAATGACAACAAGGAAAGGACCCAGAATCATTTTATATAATTAATAGTAATTAGCTTTATTAAACACCTTTCTTTATCAACATATATATATATATATTGCTTTAATTACTATTATATAATTAATTTGTGTGTTTGTATTGTAATTAACTTTAAGGGAACGAGAACCGTACACGTGGATTCATTTACATAAAAAAAAAACTAAGAAAATTAAATTTGAAGTCCATTATAATACAATTATATTCCTTCCTTCTTATACATTAAGCAATATTGAATATTGAACGTGGTGTGATCACCGTCATTACAAAGGCATTAAATGATCTAGCTTTGAATTTGAATCACATCAAGTCATATCATATCAAGCAGTGGCTAGTGCAGCAGCTAATTAATATTGATATTGTTCGATTTGTCATCTGGGGTAGCAATATGAGTTAGCCACTTCTTGTTTTCAAAATATACTCCCATCTTTTTATCTCACCTTTGTTTATTATTATTATTATATATGCATATAGTAGTCTAATTATCGATAGATTGCGACATTAATAGTTTGACATATTCATAGAATCAAGAAACCTCAGCATCAAATGAGCAAGCATTCATCTTTTACCAATTAACTTCAATTGTTCAATAGGAAAATTTATTATTTACTTGGGTTCCAACGTATATGCTTGTATTATTCAATTGCTAAAGCTATATTACAAGAGTTGTTTGTAATGTGTATGTTGTGTTGTTACACAACTCAAAAGATGGCCCATACAAAAAATAGGGTTGATAGTATATAATATTCTTAGCATATTGTCATGAACCGCCACAGGTTGCAAGAATCTGAAAATGTAAGTATGCTTTTCAATAATTTCTAATTTTTCTAGAACCCTTCAAAATCTTCTTGAGCATTATAAAGCTCTCTAGAATTTTTTAAAACCTTACGGAACCTATTAGAACCTTTAGTGTGCTCCGAAAGATTCTACCACATTTCGGAAGATTTTAGAACATCATAGAAGACTTTAGAACCACTAGTGAACCCTACAGTATTTTAGAATATAGATGTATGTACATTATTATAGAGTATTTCAAGACCATACACCTTACTGCTATGGAAACCCTATAAATAAGGGATGACCTTATTTAGCCAAACAACCTAGGACATAAAGCCTAGAAACTTAGCAATCGAGTGATTAAGCATTATAAATTCCAAGTTGTAGAATAGCTTTCTTGTGAAATAAAATCATCTTTAGTTAGTAAATACTTATTGTGGATTATTCTCTTTGTGTACTCAACTCGCTACCTTCTCTCTTGAAGAAGGTTAGCAAGGTAATAAGGCTTACTTAGCAACTTATCGGAAAAATTGTCTAAGTGTCGCACGAATAAGCTATGCATAGAAACTCCAAGCCCATGATAGTTGATATTAGAGCAAGGTTACGCTCCTACCCAACAGTAGTTGGTGTCAAAGCCTAGTTACGCTCTGATGCACAAGGCAAATATGGTCACTCTATTCGAAGTTGCTACTAGCATTGAGATGCCACAAGAGTAGGTGCGTGGCTAAAAGAACTATGCGTCCAGGAAAACGCAGTAAGTTTAAAGCCCCTTCTACTAAATCTATTGAACATTGTGTTGCTAGTTTGGAACAAGCTGTCGCTGCTATAGACTCTACCCTTGATAACTTAGACACCCGTTTTGAAGGCTTAAAGAAGGAATATGCCGAAGTTACCAAGGATGCTAAGGAGTCTATCAAAGAGTTCAATGACTTATTCAAGGGAGAACTTTTCTTATTTCAATAAGAAGTTACTAAGCTACGTGACTTCATAAAGGATGAGCTTCGATTTGTCAGTGCAGAGATGGAGGAAATTCATTCGGACTGGGCATGGAACAAGCGTGCGATCACTGCTAGTCCAACCTCGACCAGCACAACAAGTGGCGTACGTCGAGTCAAAGTGCCTAAATCTGCTACCTATGATGGCACTCATAGCGTGATAATGGTGGAAAACTTCCTCTTTGGACTCAAACAATATTTTAACGCTATCGGCATAAGGGATGATGCTACACAAGTTAGTAGCGTGCCAACATATCTCCGTGGTGCTGCACTTCTATGGTGGCAACGAATGTATGACGAGATGACTAAATGAGTTTGCGTCATCGAGACATGTCAAAAGTTCAAGAACAAACTCAAGAAGCACTTTAGTCCTTGTAATACAGAACTTGAAGCTTGCGAACGCCTACGCCGACTTAAGCAAACAAGTAGTATCTGCAAGTACATCAAAGAATTTACTACCTTAATGCTAGAGATTACTGAATTGGCTGACAATGATGCTCTCTTTTACTTTATCGATGGTCTCCAAGCGTGCGCGATCTTGACACCGCCATCGTTGAAACCGAGTCCCTCATAGACTACTCCCAGTCCAAAGAAAAAAAGACCAGTCATGATAAAGGTGAGGGAGAGAGATTAAGTTACAAGGGCCAAAACCGCAATGAAGGAAGGTAGCAAAAACCTCTAAGTGCTAGGGATAGGCACAATAAAGATAAGTCGCCTAAACCTAAGAGTTTGTGCTTCATTTGTGACAGACCATATTGGGTTCGAGATTGTACTAAACGAAAGGCACTTAGCGCCATGACTTCACAGTTTGAGGAGAGTCAAAGACAATCATAATTGGAAGAACTCGGGCAATGGTAGGTTCTCTCCAACAGTTTAAGCTCTTAAGGGCAACACTGCAATGCCCGAATCAAGCAAGAAAGGCTTGATGTTCGTGAGTGCTACCCTAAATGGAAAGGCCTTTCGTGCACTACTTGACACTGGAGTAATGCACAACTTCGTGTTAGAAACTAAGGCCAAGTGTCTAAGCTTTAAGGTGATTAGGGAAAGAGGTACCATTAAGGTGATAAACTCACTCGCTAAACCGATTCTCGGTGTCGCCAAAGTTGTCCCAACAGGTATGGAAACTTGGGAAGAGAAGTTAGACTTCTCTATCGCACTCATGGATGACTTCTAAGTTGTCCTTGGCATGAAATTCTTCGACCAAGTCTACGTCTTCTCATTACTAGACACTAACTCCTTCAACATCTTCAATGAGAGTAAGGCATGCATGGTTTCGATAGAATGCATAGGCAGGCTAGAGGCCAAAGTGTTGTCCACAAGAACTTCTAAAAAAGCTCCCACCACTGTGTGAAGTAAATTGTCAAATCGAATTAGAGCTTGGTTCCAAGTTGTTCACCAAGGAATGGCATGAGGAAGGCAAGCCTGTCTTGACAAGGTTGCATGCCATATGAAGAAATGGGTGAACAATAAGAGATGACAGATTGAGTTCAAAAAAGAGATCTTGTACTCGTTAAACTCCTGCCACAATAATTCAAGACATTTCAACAAGTCACAAAGGGCTACTAGGCGTATCAACAAGGTCTTCTATCAACTTAATCTTCCACTAAGACTCAAGATTCATCCAGTCTTTCATGTAAGTCTTCTTAAACCTAATCATGAAGATATGAAAGACCCAAGAAAGAACGTGTCAAAGTGAGCGCCAACAGTCGTGATTACAGCATTCGACAAATATGTAAACTGCGTCTTTGCAGATCGTGTAATAAGGAGAAAAGGCATTCAACCCTACATTGAGTACTTGGTAAAGTAGAAGAACCTCCTTGGATAATGAGGCAAGTTAGGAACGAGAGAATACACTTTGGCAGTTCGCAAAACATATCCAACGACACAAGGATGAAGGCACGACGTAGACATTGTAAGATTAGGTGGAGAAAGATGTCAAAAACTGCCCACGTACAAGCAGAATTTCTTCAACATGCTGTAAGAATTCAGAATTGTAAGTATGCTTCTCAATAATTTTGGATTTCTCTAGACACTTCAAAACCCAGAGTATTCTAGAGCCCTCTAGAATCTTCTTAAACCTCATGGAACCTTCTAGAACCTCTAATGCGTTCTAGAAGCTTTTAGAACATCATAGAAGACTCTAGGGCCGCTAATGAACCCTAGAGTATTCTAGAGTATATGTATGTACATTATTATAGAGTATTCTATGGCTACATACTTTAGTGGCATAGAAATCCTATAAATAGGGATGACCTCATTTGGCCAAACAACCTAAGACGCAAAGCCTAGAAACTTAGCAACTAAGTGATCAAGCATTGTAAACTCTAAGTTGTAGAAAATATCTTTTGTGAAATAAAATCATCTTTAACTAATAAATACTTATTGTGGGTTGTTCTCTCCGTGTACTCAACTAGCTATCTTTTCTCTTGAAAAAGATTAGTAAGGTAATAAGATTTACTTAGCAACTCATTGGAGAAGTTGTCTAAGTACCGCATGAGTAAGATGCGCATAGAAACTCCAAGCTCGTGATAATGCGCTCAAAATTAGAGTGATATATTATGTATAAATTATTATATGTAAACTAATGCACAACCACAGGATATGTAGAAAATGGTCACCGAGTGGAGTGCAAGGAAGGGAAGAAGGAAGGATAACCAAACAAAACAAAAGTTTATAATAAAGCCAAATCAAGAGAGGCCATCCATCCCACTCCCACGATATATATATATATATATATATATACACTTGCAAAATATACATAACTTATCATGCATAAATTTTTTCATTTACCCACTTACCTATACTTCACATTTAGTGATTTTATTTCAAGATATAATACCTTAATTCAAAAAATTTCTTCAACACTCGGCAAAATTAAGGCAAAAAGTATGAATTCGACGTTGGTTTATATCGAATAGGTCAATAAATTGGAAATGAAACTGTAACCACATAGTGGAATGGAAGAAAAGATGGGCCAATGTAGCCAATCAAGCATTTAAAATAGTTGGAGTCATATGATAAGAAATATTAGTAGTAGTATGAAGTAGTAGTAGAGATTGAGAGATACTAAAACAAAACCACAAACTACAACCATACGTTGAATGAGAGGCTATCCTCATCCGTAATCTCATCCTCTCTTCACTTGTGTAATCCCAAAATCAGCCACCAGTTTCCTCACTTCTTGATCACAATATTATAACATTCCAACTTTGTCTTAATTTGCTTAGCTAACTTCTACTCCTACGTGCCTGCACCATCTGCAATTCCTTGCTTGCTTGCTTCTTCCCGTAAACTATCATGGCTTCGGCTACTTTCTCTGTAGCCAAACCAGCTCTTCAGGTTCATTTTCCACCTTCTCGTATTACTGGGTTGCTTTTTGAGTTCTATTTCTCTGCTCGGTTATGATGATGATCAAGTGAATATATGATTTGGTTTGTACTCTTTCAGGCAAATGGAATGGGATTATCAGAATTCTCAGGTCTACGCAGCTCAGCAAGCCTTCCCTTTTCACGAAAATCGTCAGAGGACTTGCTTTCTGTCATCGCTTTCCAGACTTCTGCTGTGAGTGTAAAGCAATTGTTCTTTAACTCTTCAATCTTTCTGCAGTTTTCTTACATTTTAGTACTCTTTTAACTGACAACTGTCAGCTGAAAGGAATATCTATTTTCAGTTATTACAACAATGTTTTATCTTGTGTATGTTCTGGTTTGCACTAAAATGATGACTAATTAATGGCTATTATTATATCCCAAAATTATATATAAATTCAGCCAATGTCTAGATTATCATGAAGTATGTCACTGGGCTTTTCTTTTTTCCTCATAATTATCGATCGGAAATTTGAAATAAACATTTGAATGAATGTATTCAGTCCAGACAAACTTTCTGGTAGTAGTTCAAGAGAATGTGTTAACAGATGGTCATTGCCTTAAAATTTTGCCTACTGTGAGAACTATCAAGTAAAAAGTACACTAAATGTGTGTGTGTGTATATATATATATATATATATATATATCAGTGACCAGTGTGCAAACTTTGAAGCAAACAGTATTTAATAGCATGATGTTGTGGTTGTAAATTATTGTCATTTCTATGCTGGTATTTTGATGGTGAAGGATTGATAGTATAGTGCATGATTTTTAATGTTTCAAATTCAATAATATGAACATCTATTCCAATGGATGTTATTTTGAGTTTTGTTACTTATATTGCTTTTTGGGCATGTGCCCCTGTCCTTGTGTATTGCAGGTAGGAAGCAGTAGCGGATACAAGAAAATGGCAGCTGAGGCAAAGCTGAAGGTGGCTATTAATGGGTTTGGTAGAATTGGCAGGAACTTCTTGAGGTGCTGGCACGGCCGCAAGGACTCTCCCTTGGATGTCATTGCCATCAATGACACTGGTGGTATCAAGCAGGCTTCTCACCTCCTCAAATATGACTCCACGCTTGGCATCTTTGATGCCGATGTGAAACCTGCTGATGAGGGCATCTCTGTTGACGGCAAGGTAATCAAGGTTGTCTCCAGCCGCAACCCCCTCGATCTCCCATGGAAGTAAGTCAGACATTCTCTCCTTTTTAGTTGTGTCTAATCAAGTTATAAACAAACATTCATTAACATTTGATTTCAAAATGACTATGGTGATCCAGGGACCTCGGCGTTGACCTTGTGATTGAAGGTACTGGAGTTTTCGTAGACAGAGATGGTGCAGGCAAGCACATTCAGGCTGGTGCCAAGAAAGTACTAATCACTGCTCCTGGGAAGGGTGATATCCCAACTTACGTCGTTGGTGTCAATGCAGACGCTTACAACCCAGCTGAGCCCATCATCAGCAATGCTTCTTGTACAACCAATTGCCTTGCTCCGTTTGTCAAAGTCCTCGACCAGAAGTTTGGTAAAATTTCAAAATCTTCACTCTCCCATTGTTATCAATTGAGCTGTGCAACAAAAGTTTACTAAATGAATGATAAAATATGTGTCCAGGCATTATCAAGGGAACCATGACTACCACACACTCATACACCGGCGACCAAAGGCTGCTTGATGCTAGCCACCGTGACCTCAGGCGTGCACGAGCAGCTGCCCTCAACATTGTTCCAACTTCAACTGGTGCAGCAAAAGCTGTGGCCCTTGTCCTTCCATCACTCAAAGGCAAACTTAATGGCATTGCCCTGCGTGTGCCAACACCAAATGTCTCAGTTGTTGATCTTGTCGTTCAGGTCTCCAAGAAAACCTTCGCTGAAGAGGTCAACGCTGCCTTTAGAGAAAGCGCTGACAATGAGCTGAAAGGGATCCTCTCTGTCTGTGATGAGCCCCTTGTTTCAGTGGACTTCAGGTGCTCTGATGTATCCTCAACCGTTGATTCATCTCTGACATTGGTGATGGGAGATGACATGGTTAAGGTGATTGCTTGGTATGACAACGAGTGGGGTTACTCGCAAAGGGTTGTGGATTTGGCTGACATTGTTGCCAACAACTGGAAGTGAAAGTAATTAAATCGTAACTGGCTGAAATCTTCTGCAATGCTATTTTTCATTTTTGGTTTCCCCATTTTTATTGTTTTGCTCTCTTAGAATTTGTAATTTTGTTAAGAATGTAAAACTATATCATGGTACCCTTTCCCTTTGCTTGTCATTATACAATAAAATTCTTACATTAACGTTCATGATCCTGTTTTAAAATGTTATTTTCTAAGACACAATAAATGATAGGACTCAGCCCCGACCTCTTCTGAGTTCAATTTTTCTCTCCTTTCTTCTTCTTCACGGTTTTCCTTTCTCTGGTTTAAGTTTCTGTTTCTCGTCTCTTCAAATTGCTTAAAGCAACACTATTTTTTATTTTATACTATTAATACAAACCAATTTTGCCACCACTTACAAGCACTAACTGCATGTTTTCCGATTCTATTGCTACATTTAAAAGCAAACCAAGTGTGTTACAATTGACTTACCACGTATAAAGGCAAGCCAAACGTTACAATAAACTTTCGAATCATATTTCTGTTTCTTGTTCCGTAATCAAAATCAATAAAATTACATCAGAAAGAGCAATTGCTGCAATTTATCCGTCAACTTGACTGCCTGAGTCTCTATCAAATGTTTCAACAGTTCAACCACATTCTTCACCAAGTAACAAACACATCATATGTCAACTGTTATGTGGTTAATAAAAAAGGCTTTCTTTTTCTTTTCAAAAGAGCTAATAAGAAAGAGGAGCATTTAAGTTTGCAAACCGCTCAAACTCTCTAATCAAAAATGAATTTTTAAAAATTAGTGTTAATATCAAATGAGGTATTAATGTCAAATGTATTTTCATTCTTATTATCTTCTAATTTTTAAAAATAATCAAGATTTAATATTTAATTTTCTTATTTTTGAAAAACATTTTGCAGAAGATACGGGATTCATGTTTCGTCCCAACCATCCTCGCCACTTAAGACTTATCACGAAAGGCCTAGTTGGTGTTGGTGACGCTAAACCCAAATGGCAGCCGTGGCTGCCGCCGCCGCTGCGTCGAGGGCTCTGCTCTGCTCCCATCATAAACTCATATTCTCTCCTATTTACTCTACCTCTAGCTCAAAAATCACTTGCCCTTTTCTACACCGCATCAAAAATTACAATTTCTTTTCTTCCGTCAGCTGCATCAAACTCCAATCCGCCCAACAAACCCAAACTCACAACCGTCCCAATGTCGTAAATATCCTCGAAAAAAGGGGCTTGCTTGAATCCATCACCAGTGACAATCTACGCTCTCTCGCTTCTTCCAATGAAAAA
The DNA here is from genome assembly GCA_035584115.1 of Cedrela odorata. NCBI lineage: Eukaryota > Viridiplantae > Streptophyta > Magnoliopsida > Sapindales > Meliaceae > Cedrela > Cedrela odorata. The sequence continues at coordinate 29,348 of JAXCLQ010024940.1, forward strand.
ACTCTTAAAGTCTACTGCGGTTTTGACCCAACTGCCGAGTCCTTACACTTGGGCAATCTCTTGGGCATTATTGTTCTCTCTTGGTTCCTTCGTTGCGGCCACCAAGCTGTCGCCTTGATCGGCGGCGCCACCGCTCGTGTGGGTGACCCGTCTGGGAAATACATAGAAAGGCCCGAGCTTGACCTCCATACGTTAGATAAGAACATTCTTGGTATTACCCAGACGTTTTCAACTATTTTTGGTTCTAATTCTGTTTTAATTTTGAATAACTATGATTGGTGGAAAGATTTTAGCTTGCTGGATTTTCTCAAACAAGTTGGTCGATTCGCGAGAATTGGGAGCATGATTGCTAAAGAAAGTGTGAAAAAGAGGTTAGAATCTGAGCAAGGAATGAGCTTTACTGAGTTTACTTATCAGTT
>JAXCLQ010024960.1:0-21908 GCA_035584115.1 Cedrela odorata
ATATATATATATATATATCTATGGATGAGGGCCAATTTTTCCAGGAGAGAAGAAGAAGTAAAAGCTACGGGTAGAGAGAAAAAGAAATGAAAATGAAGATTTTTTGTTTTATGCTTTATAAAGATATTTCATGGGTTATTATTCTTCTAGTCCTTCAACTTCTCAAATATTCCAATCAAGTCCTTAAATTTTCAATTTAATCAATTTAGTCCATCTTTCCATAATATTTCTATTACCACACACTTCATATAAAAGTCCAAATTTATCCTTAATATTTTTACCAATTTATCCTCCATAAATCTCTAATTTTTAATTTCGTATAACCGTAAAAATCGCAGATGTTACAAATATACATGAAATGATGTTTAAAATATTTACATTCATCTTAGAGGAAAATGTGAAATTTAGATAAGATGGCCATGGGATTTCGTTAATGGAAATTAGATAAATAGCCTAGTTAATTAAGCTTCGATAAGTGTGTCAAGTGTCAATTAAAGAAATTTATCCACGTTCCTCATGAGTAATTGCTATTATTACATTTAAGTTTAATTAATTGAATCTTGGAATTTATAAATATTATGCATGTGTGGAATTAGCTTCCGAAAACCCGAGTGAAATACTGCGTAGTCGCAAGGTCCTTAAAGTTAGGTTCCACAAATCCTCATGATATATCATCTATGCCCAAAATATATCAAAAGAGCATGTAAGGCTTACCTGTAAATCATAAAATCCTAAAAATAGTTTATAAACATAATTTCCATCCATAGAAGTATTATTAAATAATTAATTTCCGTAATCAATTCATCCACAACAAATATCAAGTAATAAAATAATACTTTGGAAAGTGTAATTGTGAGAAGTGAGTATACTAACATACTCAGTGAGTAAATAAAGTACATACATATATACATTTATAAACGCATTTCTAAATGATGATATTGAAATTTTTCTCTAAATTATACTAAAATTATATATATTTACATGTTCTTTCAATCAAATTATTATAAAATAATTTAAAGATGGTTTGCATACAATTTAACACAAATAAATTAAGCTGGTCATACTTTCTCGACTGCTACCTTGGCCGAGGTAACATCAAAACTATCAGTGAGTCTTTTCATGCATAAAACTATGTGCAATAAATTCTTATAAAGCAGAAAACTATTTCTTATGCATTATTAAATTATTTATTTTATATAAAACATGCCTTTATAAAATTAACCATCCGTTTCATTGATGTTGGCCTCAAGTAGTCACTTGTTGATATGAGTGACTGTCCTTGTAATCCGTCAAATTCATGAAATCTCTATCAAGCCACTAAGACTTTCCATATAGTTTCTATAATAGCACACACATGCATGACACACAGTAGGCTTGCATGGCCTTTCCCTTTTATAATAGCCCCACTGCTGCTCCACTCACCTATACGGCCTCTCATAGGTTCGTCCATAAGCTTCCTCCTTATATATACAGTCAATAAACAAGTCCACTGGCCATATACAAATATCCAACCTTATTGGCCTCATTACTTTAATGCATGCATATTTCAAATCAAATCATTTTCAACAATGATTATAAATCAGTTCAATAAATCAAGCCTCCCCAGCCATTACACCATGTATATCAAATACATTTATCAACAGCAGACCAAATAAATTAATATATCCCAATATCAATTTATAACACATGAAACATATTCATTTCAAATTTTCATTTTAGTTATAAAACATCATATTTAACACACAAGTATACATATATGTATCACACACATATATTTACATATTCACATATGTATAAATTTACTCACTATAAGAGGAGGGTAATCACTTCCACTAAGTGTCCTCGCGCCTACTTGGTACTTCACACAAGTTATCGAAACCTAATACCACACATGCATATATTTATAAATTTCAAAATAATTAAACTTAAATGTAATTATTCGTGAGAAACATGAATAAATTTCTTTAGTTGACACTTGACAAACTTGTCGAGAATTAACTAACTAGGCCATTTATCTGATTTTCATAAATAAAATCTCATTGCCTTCTTATCTAAAATTTTCATTTTCGTTTAAGACCAATGTACATATTCTAAACATCATTTAATGCATATTTATCATCATATACCTCTATTTTCACAAATATACACAAATCTATATTTTCTACGTGAAATAAACAAAAATTTTCGAGTTAACAGTAACCTTAAAATTCTAATATGCTCAAAATCTTAAAATCAAGCCTATAATAGCTAAATAGGCTTACCTGTAACTTAATGAAGCCTTTATAAATCTTAAATTACTGTTTAATTGAAAAAGCCCAAAATTTTACTTCAAAATCCTAATTTCTTCTTTGCTGATTCTTGTGGTTTCTAGCCCAAATTTGGTCTTAATTCATAGAGAAAATGTTGGATAATCGTTTGGCCACAAAATTTGAAAAAAAAAATCGAAAGATTGGCTGAGATCTAAGGATTACAGTGAGTTAGAGAGAGAAACGAGTTTTAGAGTAAGAGAGGGTGAATGAAGAAATGAAATTCAATCAAAAATTGAACTTTCCAATGGGTATTTATATAAATGAGTAAAAAGACTGAATAGCCGTTAAAAAATCTTGAAAAGTCCAAGTTTACCCATCAAATTTTACCCCAAATTTACATTCCGTCAACCCAAAGTGTCAATATTTTTAGCTAAGGTATCGACATTTTTATGAAAGTGTCGACATTTTCTTAAAAGCGTCAATACTTTTGAAAACAAAATGTTCTGACTTATTTTTGGGGTAAAATGTCAATTTTTTCTACTTAAGTATTGACACTTTTGGTGAAAGTGTCGATACTTTTAACCCATGTGTCAATACTTTTAATCCAAATGTCGATACTTTCTTAAAAATCACATTCTAGAAATTTTCTAAACATCGAGTATTGACCTCTTTACAAAGTGTTAACCTCTTCAGTATGTACAGACCTATTTGCTTTAAAGGGTTGACGCTTTTGATGAAAGGGTTAACCTCTTCAGCAGGTATCGACTTGTTCATCTTAACATGTTGACACTTTTGATGAAAGTGTCAACCTCTTCCTTTCTCAAGTATCGATTACCTTTCCTCTTAATTTCTACTTATGCTAAATTCTAAATCATAATATCAAATTCATTATATTTATATCATTAAATTTAATTTAAATTCACCTAAGCCTCGATAATGTGTCAATTATTCTTTAATTATGCATGTGCAAATATGAATGTCATAAATTTACTATTTTACCCTTATGTTTGAAAAACAAGGTTTACATTCTAAATATTTATGAAATATGCTATGGATGATATGATGATTGCTAAATTAAATTTGTGTTGATATATAATTTGAGATTATTGTGCACTGATATTTCTGCCTTTGCCATTTGATATGTGGCAAAGGAGAGGTTACATATTAGAAAAATTGTTAAATGGATTTTATGATTTAAGAGCTTAGTGTAAAGTGCTCGATAGGAGCGCATCTGTATAAATGTTCTACCTTTACTAGAGAGAGACATAAAGGAGAGGATACAGTGTTTTAGACATAGGTAAGATTCTCAAAGAGGTCCGATTTCTGATTGGTAGGCCCTTACTGAAAAGTAGTGGTCGGTTCGGTGTGTGGTAGGCCGGTGCCATTATAAGATAATTAGATAAGTTAGTGTCTTATACCACATCATTTATTCAAGCTAACGCTAACGAGAGGGCTAAATAAATTTATTTTATATACTAGTACAAAAAAACTCATTAGCGGATCTCGAGATGTCTCGAAGGATAGTTTCCTAGCAAGCCCAAAGATTTTCATATGAGTATCCACAGACATTATACATAAAACTATTTTATTATGCTCTATTGATTTCAGTGAATGATTTTAAATAAACATAAAATGTTATATGTTAAATTTTATACTCTTACTCCTTATTTAAATTTTTTATTTTAATTTTATCTACTCGTTGGGTCCTTAAGACTCACCCCTCCCTGACCCCTCTCCTCCCCCCTCCCCCCCCCCCCCCCCCCCCTCTTTCAGTGTTGCAGAATGGACAAAGATGGACAAGTAGTTAGAAAGAAAAAGGAAAAGGATTTAGTATGGCTAAAACACAAACAGATTACAAAGAGTACACATTGCAATCATTAGGGTTCAGTTGATTCATCATGCATTAAGAGTCCTGCATGATTTAGATAGTAATATGTTTTAGAGTTGTGATTAGAATGTATCATGTACTATACATTATGAAATGTTGTAATACATTGAAAATTTTATTTATTGCATAGCTGGGCTTATCGCCCGTATATGCTTTATATATTGTGTTTAATAAAGTTGTTATGAATTTATATTTTGTATATGCATTCAAATAGGCTAGAAAGAGGCTTAGGGTAACAGTGGAATCTGTTACCTGCTGATAACATCTCCGGTAAGAGGTTGTTACATAATGTTTACTGAAAGAATAAACTAGGATTTGTATCTGATTTGGCTAACAGGTAAACAATTGCTGTTTTTGAATCTGTGTCAATGATTTCTACACGACGAACAACAGCTAGTTTATTATGCAAATCTTTCTTCGTATAGCTAACTATATCATAACCTCTATGTTAATCAATAATATAATCCATGAATTGAAAAGGTCTAACACCTACTCGATCAAGTGATCGCGCATAAGCAATGTTAGACTCCTTCACAGAGCAATGCGAACAAAGAAACTATATATGATTTAGAGAAGTTAAAGGGTGTGTTCGTTCCACCTAAAAAATCTTGACAATCCATTTATCTTTGCACTTATCATACTTCAGTGTAAATGACATTGTGCATCCTTCATAAATAATGGCATGTGGTGCTTCAACCCTATCAGTTCTGTCTAGATACTTATTAGCCCTAAACCGTTGTTTTGAACATACCTATCACCTTATAACAACACAACCATTGTCATCCCATTTTAAAATATATTTTCTAATACTAAAACCTACAATTCTTGAATAATTCCTATGCAAGGCTTCTACATCGTCAACAAAGTCAAAATAAGAGCTCAATACATGAGATGAAGAAATTTCATTGCATTTGATAGTAAATTAGTAGAATCGTTGGAAAGCAAAGTGTTTATACATGATTTTTTGCTCTCATCCATGTTTTCGACAATGTTAATTTGGTTGTCCTTGTGAGAAGAACCAAAATACTTACTAGGGCATATGTAATTATAGAGAATTTTTTATAATAGAAGTTTTCATCTTATGAAAGTTGTGTTCACAAGATATCTAAGTTTAGACATCCATATATCTAACTTTATATGAGCATTACATTAGAATCAATCCTTCATGAAGCGTCTAGAACCACATGGACATCTGACTTTAATTTTAATTATCATTGGCAAATGATGAATTTGGTAATTTACAAACGTACAACAACCTATTCTCCTCAATGTGTGTTATGTAAAGCATTCGTATTTATTCATCTTTAACATGCTAGAAGTTTGATTTGAACTAGAATACATTCATTAATTTATGTTGTTTTAGATAAACTAATGTAAATCTTCTGAGTTTAGTACAAGCCATGATCAAGTATTGTTTAATTAGCTTTTTGCCATCGAATTTTAGATTTATATGATATGTTTCTGTTAGTGTATACCCTAGAACCCATTTGTATTATCGAATTCAAGGTTATGGATCTTATATTATTTTATATTATTAATGAAAGAAGAGTTCTTTATTCACATACATAAGCAGATTTTTTATTGAATTATGCTATATAATAAAGTATGTATGTAAATTGTCCAAATAATTCATTTAATAGTTAAATGAAATTATCAAAGTCATTCCCTACAAACGTGATACTGATTGGGTAATCATATCACAGAGTAGGCATATTAGATGCCGTCGATGAATATCATGAGATGATATTAGTGTGGGTGACAATGAAAGTTATGTCATAAGAGCATTAGTATGAAGAAATAGTTAGAGAACTATTTTTCGAACATAACTAAAGGATAATAAATCACATGGTATGTACGTAGTTAATGATTTATCATTAGATTATACTAGTGTGCAAAGTGATCTTCTGACCTGAGACGTCAAAGTTGGAGCTCATATAGATATGCATGGTTCATCTGGTGTATATGTACAAGATTAGTCATATCTTGTATAAAAGCCAGTTTAGTTATGCGTTATTCATATCAACCTTTGGTTAATGGTCAAGATGAGATCCATTGGCTTGATAATTAAGTGAAAGTTTTCGCTGATTCTTACTAGGTCAAGTTTCTGGACAAGTGTCGATAAATATATAACATCCCACAACTCAGGATGTTGCCATTAGATGATAAAACCACCCTATCACCTTAAGCCTTATACGACATGTCCAAATATAATTACTAAACACGTATGCATAATACATTCCATAGAAAATATTTGAACAACTTTAGGGGCGATATGCCGCCTTTGAAACTATGTACAACCCAAGTGTTTACAACACATCTCATGGTGGATTGACTATACAACAGTTTAACCATACTCATGGATTCAAAATCCAACATCAAACTCAACTCAATGCAACAAAATAAAATTGCAACTCTATACACATGACGGACCCAACAACCCTAGTGACTGCAATATGGACTCTTTCTTCAGCTCATTTCTTCAAATTGCTGAAATAGCTTACTAGACCCTTGTTCTTGTAAAAGTGGAGAGTTAGGGGAGAAGGGGGGGTTTGGTGAAAAGGGATGAGTCTAAAATTGTCACTCCCCAATCCAACTATATGGATACACAACAATCGCTACACAATTGCAAGATATACTTTCCACCAATACTCCGACAATTGTGCAAAGCTTCCATATTCCCATCACGCAATTATATAAAATTTCAAATTTAATATTCCACATATAGTGTCTATATAAATACATATATATATATATATATATGTGTGTATAAACATCAATTAAATCCACAACATTGGCACCCATAATTCATTTGTTATTTACAAATTAGTAACAGTACGTAGTTTATAGATCCCTGCTAAACCTCATATCAGTACTTAACTGAGGAGACACTAATAACCTACAAGTATCTTGAGATCGAACTCAACAAAAAACTAAAATTGGCTTGTGGACTCGTGACCTCTTCGATGTTTGTATAATCTGAATATATTTTTAAGAAAATATAAGAGTGAGTACAATTCAATAAATAGATGGATAATATAAAATCTAAAAAAAATCATTAAAACAATATATGAGTAAGAATACCAAAAATTTTCACACACATCATAATTTAAAATCATTTCATCAAATATAATAACATGCTAAAACCAATTTTGTAAACAATATCTGTGAATGTTAATAAAAATATATCTGGGCTTGCCTAAAAATAATCCCCCAAGATATTCACCAGTGCACTGTTGATGAATACCTCGAGACCCCGCTAACGAGTTATTTTATATCAGTGCATAAAATTATTTAGCCCACTCATATTGTTGGCCTAAATAAGTAAGTGTAGTGCCAAACATTCACTTATTCAACAATAATCTCTCAAGAAGCTCACCCATAATGGTTCATCCCCTATAAATCATGTAATCTATTTGTGCACGAACGCACTCACATTGAACACTTACACCAAACAATCTCAACACATACAATCCACAAATTATTTTCATCATATTAGTCATATAACTAGAAAATTAAATTCATCCCACGTCATCTCAATTTTAGTAACATTTTCATAAACTTTTCAAAAACATTTTATAAATTACTCTTACTTAATGATATCTTAAATCATTCAAAACATATTTAATTTTTCATAAATCAATAAAATAAATTAACATTCAATTTTTTTGTAAATCAGTATGCAATCTAACAACTGAATTTATTTATTTAAAAACCTTGGAAAACAATCCATCTACTTACTTATACGCTCTCAAATTTCTGACTCAAAGTGTTGGTATTGAATGCTCAGGTCGTTGATCTATAATTTCACTATTCTTCATTAGACTCTATACAATATGCCTCATTAAATAAAATAAACGTAATATATATATATATATATATAGCTTATCATCTAAATAAACAATAACATAATTGAGATATTCATTAAATAAGATCCAAATTTAGGCTAGAAATCCCTTTTACGAACAAGGTATACTCCAACGCTTACGACAAACGTGCGTCACTCAAAATCAACAATGTATTTTGACCTTAATTTTTAGCAACACACTCTATTATTAGTCTAATTTATGCCGCACTTTATGAATTTGGGTTTCAACCTTGATAACTTAAGTTATGCCAAGTTTTCGACATAGAGTTCATAAAAATAGGGTGTGTCCTCGACAAGACGTTCATTTTCAAAAAACTTTTACGATCTCGTTTCTAGGCAAAACAAGCTGATATTTGGATATGTTATGCTCCTAGATGTCTAGTTTCCATAGAATTTTATGACTCATCAATCTGATGTCCAAAACTCGCTAAATCCTCACTTTTCCAAGCCCTGCTTTGGTTTTCATCACTGCCCACATCCGAATCTGTGTTCTATGTTTTAATACCGTTCTCATTTTGCCTAGTTACACAAGCATTTTTGCCACACTATTCATTTCAAAATCTGTTGACAGTTTTCTTGAATACATTTCCATCACCATTTTCATGCCTTTTTACCCTTTTTACTTTATATTTCTCACACACAAATGTCATCAAATTATAGAAAATTTTCAATTTATGCCTTGCCTAAGTTATATCATGCTCTAACACAAATTTTCCATAATAAAAAAAAAACCACACACAACATGCACGTTAGCCCTACCTCTCATCCTTTCACCCCATTCATAGCATCATCTTCAAATCTTTACCACCCATTCATAAATATAACTTATATTGATAACGATCATATATAAAAATCTCAAATTCATGTCTTAACATTAACTTTAACATCAAATAACATAAATCAACACTAAAACTTTAAAAATCAAACACACACCCAATACTTACCCAAGTGCACACCTTTCTCTCTCTTTTTCCTTTCTTTCTTCCATTCTCTTCACCTCTCTCCTTCTCTTCCTTTGCTGATTCAGCCACCACACTACCTCTCTTTTATTTTTTAGGCCACTACTTTCTTTCTCCTTGGTTTGTTCAACTTCTCCACTTCCCACCTAGCTCATCACACGGCCAAAAGTTTATTCTCCCTAGCTACAATTTTGCTCGCTTTTCTTTCCCCCACTTAGCTCACCTTTCCTCTTTCTATTTTTACTTAAATTTTATTTGTTTGATTAGAGTAAAAATATATGTAAAACTCTAGAATTTTGTAGATGTAAAAACATAAAAATGAGCTTTTTTTTGGATTTTAATATTTGGGCCTAAATTCATTTAAATTGGACTTGGGTTCAATTGATTATATTGGACTTCATTTAGTAACATTTTAGACTTAACTTAGTAACACTATTTGGCCTTAAATATAATGATATAAATTTTTAATTATAGCCCAATTTTTTTCTTATTTGCATTTTTTTCCTCACTTATGAAAATTTTACATTTTAACCCCTTGAGTTTTAAATTCCTTTTAATCTAGTCTTTACATTACTTATAATTATCTTGAAAATACAAGAGAAATAAAATCATGTACTTAGGTCTATATATGTATCTATGATGTTTTATTACCTAAGTGTCAATTTAACTATAAGTGCATACTAAAACAAATTTCTTCGAACCCTAATGCATCCAAATACTTCACTAATAATAGAACCTAATACACTTAATTCATTTTGAATTTTGTGGATTCTATAGTTCTACCCCCCATAAAAAAAAAATTGTCCTCAAAATTTATAAAATACAAGACTTATTTGTGCTATGGAATAGGTGAGGATGCTGTTGTGTCATGAGAGCTTTCGTTTCCCATTTAACTTCTTCTATATTATTACTCCTCCACAGCCCCTTAACCATTGGTATCGTCTTATTCCTCAACACCTTCTCCTTCTGATCCAATATTTCCACGGGCTGTACCTCAAAAGATAAATCTTCACAAACTTGAACTTGTGGTGTTTTGAGAATATGAGACAAGTCGAGGATGTATTTTCTCAATAATGAGACATGAAACACATTGTAAAACTTATATAATTCTAGTGGCAATTCCAAACAATATGCCACAGCTCTAATTCTTTTTGTGATCTTGAAGGGTCCTATATACCTGGGATTCAATTTACCCCGTTTCTGAAATATGATAATACCCTTCCAAGGAGCAACCTTTAAAAATACTTGATCCCCCACTTTAAATTCCAAATTCCTTCTTTGATTATTTGCATAACTTTTTGCCTATCCTATGCTGCCTCTAGTCTTTCTCTGATCACTTTTACTTTCTCAATGGTAGCCTCAATTAACTCCACATTATATAACTTCCACTTGCCCACTTCGTTCTAGCACAGAGGAGTTTGACATTTCCTTCCATAAAATGCCACGATGTTACCTTGTAGTATGTGTGTGTCTATGTTTGTGTGTGTGTGTGTGTGCGCGCGCTTTATTATATCAATTCATATAATTTGAAGACATTAAATTAATCATAAACAGACTTTGTTTCTTTGCTAAACTCTAAAAATCTTAAGTACAAATTCCATGTTACCACATTTTACATACAATTTAAGAGATTCAAAATCGAGTACCATATCTACTTTCTGGAAAGTATGCATCTACTTAGTTCACGATATCAACTCTCTCTTAGAAATCATCTTGTATAAATATGGATGACAAAAAAAAAATTAGCCATGAATTTCTTTCCTTCCTTATCACTAGAGGTGTATCCAGCAATATTAGTATCCCAATAAACCAAATCTCTTAGTTTGATTTTTATGAAACAATAATTCAACTTCTTTTTATCCATCTAACTCTCAAATAAAAACCCACCAAAGCATAGTAAACTGAGAAAAGTAACTTTGTCTCAAACAAAATTGGCTCTTTCTTTATATGTAATAGAGGTATTGTCTATTGGAAAAGTTCTAAACAGACTATCACAGCTGACTCCCGCAATTTTGAAAATTTGTAACTGTAACATTTGTAGTATTTAGAAAATTTAATCGAATAATTTGATGTTTTTTGGTTAATTAAAATTTCATTTAACTTAGAATTTTTGGGTGAATGATTGAATTTTGGGCTCAAAATATTGTTATTTATTTAATTAGGTCTAAAACGAAAAGAATTTAAAGTTTTGAATTATTTTCAAAATTTTTTTTAAAATAGGGATCTTAATGAAATGTTACTTATTAAAATAAATGATTTGGATTCTAGTATGCATCCTCTTCGTCTCTCTCAAAATACCAAACCCGTTTTCTCTCATTTCTCTCTCAATTTTTAAGCAAAACGCTTTAAATTCAACCGATTTTCTTTCAAATTTCAGTTACCGATAAGTTTAATGACCCATTAGAATCTTGATATTTTAAATTTTGGTCATGAATTGAATTTGGATTACAGTTTATATTCAAAATTTACCCTTAATTTTGCATAGGAAATGTTAGATTGTATTGAATTGAAGTAGAAAATATAGTATTCAGTTGATTTTGCATTGATTGAAGTGTTGGTTGAAAGGAATTTGAATATTTTAAACATGCTATAGTATTTTTGAATATACTACAGCAACTTCGATCTAAACAGTAACTGTTTGCTTAACTAGAAATGTGAAAATTTAGGGTAGACGAAAATGTGAATTAGAATAAGTTAGGTATGAAACTTCATTGTTAGAAATGGGATAAATGACTTTAGTTAGTTAAACTTTTGTGATATATGTAAAACTAAGAAATTTTAAACACAAACTCCACGAATATTGCATTTAAAACTTTTAAGTTAATTAATTGAATAGTCGAAGACATGATTTATATATTTGTGGTATTAGGCTACAAGAATTCGAGAGAATGACCAAGTTAAGCGAGAGGATCGCTAGTGAGAGTAGTTACCCTCCTCCTGTAGTAAGTAAATCGTGCATGCATTTTTACTGTTTTTGAAATCATGCGATATTTAAACATGTTTTGATATTATGATGAAAATTGTGAATTTTAATGTTTTGGTATGCCGATATTGTCTTTATGAAATGATTATTAAAATTTGTGAATTTTAATGTTTGGTATGTCGATATCGCATTTATAAAATGAATAATGAATATGTTGTCGATGTGTAAAGTTATGAATAAAAATATATCTTATGATTCTAGTCGTTAGTTAATATTTATTCTAATCTGGCCGAGTCTTGTGATAAATGCAGAACTTGCAAGCTAGTAAGAATTATATTTAATGCATAATACACGTTTTTGTTACAATCGATATGAAAATATCCGCTTTAAGCAAAATACGTGATCACGTTCTAGATCCAGGTCACCATAGGTGTAGTTGACACTAACTAAATTAGTCATTCTGAAAATGTATGTACTATGAATTGGTTTATATGTAATTGAAAATTTTGAAAATGTATCAATCTGTTCGAGTATTTATATTCTGTACCGCATCGACATGTGCAAACTTGCATGATTTACTTACTGAGAATATATTTCACCATTTATTTTAAAATTTTTATTTTTTTAGAGAATAATACGTAAAAGTGACAAAGGACATGTGTAAGGTTAGTTAGGCGTAGATGAAAATTTTGGTTGTATGTGTAATTAATAGAGTAATTAGAAGATTGAGAACTAGTTATATAGATAACTTTTTGTATGTGTAAGAAGTTTAGAAATTTTAAACATTTAATAATCATGTAATACTGATGTAGTAAGGCTCAGTTCTTATGTATGAAAATTATATACGGAAGGTGTGACAAATGATGTAACATTGAGTGGATATTTGGATTGTTAATGCAAAAACGTTATGGGAATGATATAGCATTATATAATCATAATTGAATGAGTAAATATGGGAATGGGATGTGACATTGAGTGGTATCAGAGCTAAGGTTTGAGATTTTGTAGACTCTTAAGTGATGAAATAATGATTTAAAGTTCGTAGATATTAGGAATGATTGAAAAAAAAAATTAGTATATAAACATTCGGATTAATAAGGAAACAAAGGTTTGAAATTCAGAGAACTGATGAGAAAATATATTAACGGCAATGAGGGATAAAGAAGAAAGTATTGATACATGTGAAAACAGTATCGATACATATAAAATATATATATATATATATATACACACACACACATGTGAACAAAGTATCGAAACACACAAGAAATATATATATCAATACATGTGAAGAAAGTATCGATACATATAGATACATGTGAAGAAAAGATCTATATTTTGTAAGTCAGAGAGTTTAAAATTATTTACGAACTAGCTCAAATCAATACTTTAAGGAGAAGGGATCGATATATGAAAGCAAATGCATCGATATTTCGTGTCGCAGAAATTTTCAAAACCAAATTTTAATGAATGGATCAATACCAGGGCTTAAAAGTGTCGATACATTGCAAATTAGAGCTTAGATGTGGTAAGTACAAAGTATGATTGATGGACTAATAAAATAGAAGTGAAAATGGTACGATTTATGGAGCTTTCATAAAAAACTTTATAAATTTGTACATTACTAGGAAGAGAACGAAACTAGCAAGAATTATTCTCATTGTTTTCATATTAATCCAGGTATTAGAGCGATTGAAGAAGTGAAAAAGAAAGCCCTCTTAGGAATACAAGTGTATGAAAGGGGTGTTAATTATACTAAATTAGTAGTAAGACATTTATATTAGATGATGAGGTATTACAACACCTACACACACGTATAGGTGTTAGATGAAGATATTAAGAGAAACATTTCCCTGCAAGACTAGTTCAAGGAAAAAATAATAGTAATAATAATATCAATGAAGGATCGAGAAGATTAGATCCTTAACTGGATCACATCTGTGAACTCTTTGAACCCAATATTTTTAAAGTTAAAAATGGCAAAATGGCAAAAAGTTAAAGTTAGAAATTTAGAATTTGGAATCCAAGATTATTAAAGTAATGAAGATATAATTTTATTGTATACAAGTGTGATTTGATTATTATTTTATTTAAATTGGTATTAATGTTTGGATCAAGATGGAAAAGTTTATGAAGTATAATATATATTTTGAAGGACGGAACGGCTGTTACAAAGTTAAAACGGGCGTTCCATCAAGTATACTTATAATTTCATTGGGTAATAAGTTTGTTGAAATAGTTATTTTTAAATACATGATAATTAAACGGATTAGCATGGTGTGATTGTAGGAAAAAACATCAAATTCTCTTTGCGAATATCGTGGGAAAGTGCATCCCGGGATTTCTTATAGAGAGCCTGTGGCTTGCTTCTGTTATAGAAAGTAAGAGCATACAATTAAGGAATGTCCAACTAGAAGAGTGGATAGTAAAGGTAACACAGGGAAAAGTCAAAATAAAAAGCAAAACGTACAAGAATGAGTTTATACTCTAACCAAGCAAGATTCGTAGGCATCCAATGAAGTGGAAATAGGTATAACAGTTCTTTTTAACTAAAAGGTTAAAGCATTTGATTCTAGGGCTACACATTCATTTGTGGTTTGTTCTTTTGTTTGTTCTTCTAATAAAATATGTTATGTGTACTACTACTCCTATAGTAAAATATAGTTATAAATTAGATTTACAAAGATTGAAAAATTAGTTTTGAAGATAGGAATATTATAGTTGATTTGTTGTCATTAATGATGCACGATTTTGATATTATCTTAAGAACAAATTGGTTAGTCATCCATCTGCGGTAGTAGTGGTTAGCATTCTTAGTAAATCAGAATTTAGTTTCAATAGGAAACGATTAGTGATAGGTCAAGGATTACTCAATGTGATTAAGGCCACGAAGTTACTAAAAAAATGGATGTGAAGGTTTCTTAACTTATATGATTACTGGAGAGTGAATCAAGCCATAATAAGGGATAAACATCTTATTGTAAATGGAATGGTAAGAATGATGGGACCATAAAAGAAGTTAATTGAAGATATTGCTCAAAATAGTGGTGCTTTAAGAAATTGTTATTAGATTTGTTCTTTTGAGAGAGTATAATAAAATTTCTTTTAAGAATATTGATGTATGTCTTAAGCGAGAAGTGAGATTTTAGAATAAAAGAATTTTTCAGCTAATAGGAGACACAAATAGAAATATAATTAGTGAACAAATCCAAATAAAATGTATAAAAGGACTAAGTAAGATGTTGAGGCTTGTAATTGGGTCATAAAATGTATTTCTCCTTTCTCAAACATTTTTGTGATTATTTATGATTTATAAAATATTAAGGAAATATTTGATATTATTATTTCGAGTTTATGCTAATATTAAAAAGAAAATTTATGATCTTTGTGAAATGAATTATCTTGGGCTATATTATTAAATAGCCTTTGATATGAGACTATTTATGAGTTTAGTTATGATTAAGAATAAAGTGCAAATCTTATTTATTCTTATAAGAAACAATAAGAAATAAGAATTTTGTTTTACGAGATTTATAAGAACTGATTATTGAGAATTATAATACATTGATTGATAATTGAACCTAAGCTGTAAATATATGAGGCTAATGTAAGATTTCGTTTTATGTTCTTACATGAGAAGATTTCTGAGGAGTTGAAGAAGTATTATGAAGAAAAAATTTAAAATCATAGAAATAATAAAATTTTATTTATGGATGAAGGCCAAGGGTGTTTAAGAAATATGACAATTTTCTTTAAGATGTGAAATTGATGTTTTAAATTGGATTAAATTTATAAAAAAAAAAAGAATTAAAACATTTGCTGACAAGTTATACCTAAAGAGGAATAAATAGTTTCTTAAGTTAAGAAATTTTATTCAATAAATTTTTAATGATTAATGAGTACGATTAGGAAATTCAACAAGTATAAAATATGTTTATTTCCATGATACTTAGGAGACAAAGTTTATAGTTGAAAACATATATATATATATGTGTGTGTGTGTGTGTGTGTGTGTGTGTGTGTGAAAAGGGATAACAAAGATAATTTATGAAGAAATATTAACTAGTGAGTTTGTAGAACCCACCAATTTCAGTATACTTTAAGTGTATTTGATTTTGACAATAATGAATTATTCGAACGCGTTAAGGTTCGAAAGAAATTTTTTTAGTATGTATGCATAGTGAAGTCAGCACTTATGTATAAAACGCCATAGATACATATATAGACCTAAGTACATGATTTTATTTCTCTTGTATTTTTAAGATAATTATAAATAATGCGAAGACTAGATTGGAAGGATTTTAAAACTCAAGGGATTTAAATGCAAAATTATCATAAGTTGGGAAAAAAAGTACAAATACAAAAAATGCAAGGCCACTATTAAAATAATTATAATATTATATTATGGCCCAATAAGGTTGCTAAATTAAACCCAAATTTATACTAAGTATAGGCCTAAGTTTGATTTAAATATAAGGTCCAAAGTTTATTAACATTTTAAGCCCAAATTTATTAAATTCAAAATAAACAAAGACCCAAATCTAATTTGCTATATTTTAATTCTCCATTAGTCTAGAATTATTTACCTTTATGTTGACCAATTAAAACAAAGTAAAGAAAGAGCAAGAGAAGTCAATACGCAATGCCAAAGGGAAGTAAAATACAAAGCCAAAGATTTAAAGCCAAATAAAATATATATATATATATATATATAACATGCATATCTTTTTCTTTGTTTTGTTCTAGCAATTTCTCTACTATTCTAGATTTCTCCATATGTATTTAGACCAATAAAAAGACAAGAAGAGAAATAAAAGATGAAGAAGAAAACATGAATGATAAAAGAGAAGGAGAAAACGTAGCAAAGGGAGAAAATAAAGAAGAAAACCATGCAAACCTTGGCCAAAAGAGACAAAGGGGAAAGGAAAATTGGCATGAGGTGAGTCAAGTGAAGTGGTTAACCAACTGAAAGAGGAGAGGGGAAAGAGAGAGAGAAGAGGAAGAAAGTGAAGAAGGAGGAGAAGAGAAAAAGAGCTATCACGGGTAAGCATGTGTATGGTTTTAAAGAATTGTAATTATGTTGTGTTGTAAATGCTTTTATGTTGGAATTTTAATGGAAATGAATGTTTGAGTTTGTGAACAAGAAGGAAAATGCTATGAATGGGGTATACATGCATGGGTGAAATAATGATAGGTGGAGTTAACATGCATGTTATGTGAATGTTAGTTGATTTTGAAAATTCATCTATTGTTTTATATTAATTGATGTTAAATTGATACTAAAATATGAATTTGTGATCAGTGCTATAGGTGAATGTCATGTAAATGATGTTTATGTGTGTTGATTTGGGTGTTTTGGATGTTAGAAAACGGATAAAAATTTGTTAAAGGCAGATTGAAGTGTAAGTATATATGTTGATGAATTATTAAGCATAGAAAGTGAAAAATGGTTAGGTTACATAAATGACAAGGCAAGAACTAAAATTTTGTGATCATAATTGATGACATTTATGTCTAGTAAATGTAAATTTAAAAAGGTTATAAAGTATTAAAGTGGCGATAGGCATGAGAAAAAGAGTAATAGATGTATAATCATAAAAATTGCCGGCAGTGTTCTAATGCGTGATGTGGTGAAAATGCTCGCAAAGTTAGGCAAAATGTGAGTGGTTGTCATACACTTCTATATAGGTGTTTAGAGGATGGAAAAATGAAGGACTTAGAGGTGTTAGGTCATAAAATTAGTAATCGAAATTGTATTAAAAATATAGGACAAATTCGGATGGATGTAATCGTTGGAAATCTGAGCAGAGCTCAAAAAAATGAGATATGGGAGAGTTTCTGATGTCGGATTGATGAGCTGTAAAATTTTACAAAAACTAGACATTTAGAAGTATAATATATTCGAAAATTAGCTCATTTCACAAAGAAATAAGATCGCAGTAAATTTTTTAAAATGGTTGTCCTACTGATACCTATACCTTATTTTAGTGAGTCTTATGTCAAAAATTTGTCATAATTTAGGTAATCGAAATCTAAATCCAAATTTGCAAAATACGGTATAAACTAGACTCATAATAAAGTGTGTTGCCAAAAATTTATGTCAAAATACATTGCCAATTTTGAACGAGGCGTGTTTGTTGCTTTGTTGCAAGCGTAGAATGTGCCAGTTCATAAAAGAAACCCCTGGACTAACTTTAAATTATATTCAATGGGTATTTCAAGTATATTATTGTTAGTTAAGCGATAAGATATGTATATTATATTTGTCTTATTTGATTAGGCACATTGTTATAAAATCAAACAAGAAAATAGTATAATTGTAGATCAAAGACTTAAGCATCCAACACTAACACCTTGAGTCGAGAATTTGAGAGTGTACAAGTAAGTAAATGGATACATTTTTCAAAGTTTTTAAAATAAATGATTTAAAATGTTAATTTGTTTTATGAAAATTATAGACTTTAAAAATGATTTAAATGTTAATTTTGTTCGAATTTGTAAAATTTGGATGTATTACAAATATGAAATCAATATGTTATGAGTAAGAGTTATTTTATAAAATGCTTTTATTATCCATAAAATGTTCTCGGAATGGTTTGATATGTGATAAATTGAATTGTTTTGTCATGTGATTTTTATGATGAATGTTATATACTAATTTTATATTTGAGATTTTCGGTGCAAGTGCCCAATATGGGTACGTCTGTTTATGGATTATTTTTTCTCTTACCCGAGAAAGAGGTAAGGAAGAGGTTACATATTCCGCCCTTACCCAAGTATAAGGTAAGGGAGAGGTTACATGTTTTGTCTTTACCCGAGGAAGGGGGTAAATGAGAGGTTACCTATTCCGCCCTTACCCGAATACGAGGTAAGGGAGAGGTTATCATTTTCGTCTTTGTCATCTGTTAAGAGGCAAATGAGAGGTACCATTTTCACTTTTGTCATCTGTTAAGAGGCAAATGAGAGGTTACAGATTGATAAGTCCATATTTAGCACCATATCTACTTATCCAAGCTAACGCTAACGAGAGGGCTAATAAAATTATTTTATATACTGATACAGAAAAACTCGTTAATAGGTCTCGAGATATTAGCTGGATGTACACAGGAGAATGTATCGAGGGATAGTTTACTAGTGAGCCCAAATTTTTTATTTAAACATCCACAAATATTGTTTATAAAATTAGTTTTAACCTATTGTTATATCTGATGAAATTATTTTAAATTAAAAATAAAATCTTATATTTCCTGTGTTAAAATGTTGGTACTCTTACTCATATCTTGTGTTATAATTTTCAAATTCACTACTATCCATCTATTCACTGAGTTATATTCACTCTTTTATTTTCTTAAAACATTTTCAGATTAGACAATTTACAAGGAGGTCATGAGTCCACTCCCTATACCAAATTTGGCAGAATAAAATTATAGGAGACTAGTGGTACTTAGGGTCTCCGATGTTATATATGTATAAGAGGTTTAGTTGGGATCCATAAACTATATTTTGTAATTGATTTGTGAATAACAAATATATTATAGGTACAAATGTTGTAGATTTAATATATGTTTATACATGTGTATGTATTTATATGAACATTATATGTGAAATTTTAAATTTGGGATTTTAAATATTTGCATGTATGAAGTATTGGAAGTCTTACATAATCGTAAGAGTACAAATGAGATGTACATCTCGCGGTTGTGTGGCAGTTATTACGTACTCGTATAAGTGAATCGGGACATGACAAAGTTATTTAAGATATTTCAATTGAGAATTTATTTATATCAAAGAATATTAATAAGAATATTTTAATATGTGTAATGATATTGAATTTTATATGCAAAGATTTATGATAATAGACTTGATATGATTGATGGAGTTTGTAACTGAAGGAATATTGATTATATAAATAAGATGATCTGCAAAAGAGTTATTCGAGGTGAATAGAAGAAAGATTTGGTTATTAAGCATAACTTGAGTCTTATTTTATTGACTTTTTTTTATATTAATGAAGTTATTTTAATGAGACTAAAAAGTCATGTAAGTTGGTATTGCATTCGCTCAAGGTGTTGAAATTCGATTGTGTTTGGTGATTAAGATATTATTAAATATACATATCCTTAGCTTAAATTTGAAAAGATTTAGAGCAAGTGATAAGATAATTAAAAACGATACTACTTTGTATGATTTTATATGTAATATGTAGATACATTAGTTTGTAACTGATTTTAAGGTCCATATGGTGAAATTATAAGATATTATAAGATGTTATTTAATTATTCAATTTTTAAGGTATAATACTTTATACATGTGTTATTTTAGAACATAGAGTGAATTAAAAATAAAAGTATTAGTAAATAATTTAGGTAACTTGGTTTAATAATTTGATTGAGAAAAGTTATTATTGGATGTTCCTAAGTTAAACAATAATTTTGCTACAGTAAGTATTATAGGTTATAATTGAATGAAAAATATACAATTCTTGTTTTATATAAATGTGATAGTTAGAAGGTTGTTTAAGAATATCAAAAGAATCATATTATAGTGTACCATTGGGAATTAAGATTTCTGTCTATAAGGAATCTTGCTTATGATGTTATAAAAGTTTAAATATGAATTATACATTTTATAAATAGAAATTGGCTAAGATAATTACTTGTAACAATTCTTAATGTAGGAGTTGGACCATAACCGTATTTAATGGTTTGTAACTATTGAATTTCTTCGCATAAGTAATTTATATTACTCCGTATATTAGTAAATATATTTTGACATTGTGACGGGATAATGGTTGAATATTAAGGGATCAAAGCAATTATAATAAAGTTGGATTATATTATAAAGACAATGTCTCTAATATCTTGATTTAGATCTTAGATATATATACAACGTACATGTTGTATGTTATATTGATCTTATTCAATCTGTAATACATAGAATTTTATAAAAGTTATTTATAAGTTCTATTGTATCGTAGAATAATGGATGATGATGTTATTTTTTAGAATAAGAGATGTTGACAGTAAAGTTTAAGCATTGAGATCATGTAGACTTTAACTTAAATATAATGATTAGACTACAAGTTAATAAGATATATATTTTAATATTATATGATTTTTGGAACTTGTTATTGGAGTTACTTAGTAGAATATGATTTATTAAGAATGATATTTGCTACTACCATCAATGAATGCATATTAGAAGAATAGGGTCATTAATTATGTATTAATTTAACTAAGTTACCATATGTTTTGAATGGTAGTGGTAATTACACCAAGTTTAATCAAGTGCGTCAATTCAATTACTTACATTGTGATGATTTCATAAGATGGTCATATTTGGTAAATGTAAGGGGTATTAATTAAGTTATACATGATGATTAAAGCATTTATTAAATTTCGAGGACGAAATTTTGTAAGAAAGGGAGAATTGTAACACTCACAATTTTAAAAATTTATAACTATAGCATCTGTAATATTTATAAAATTTAATCGAATAATTTGATATTATTTGGTTAATTAAAATTTCATGTAACTTAGAATTTTTTTTATGAATAATTGAATTTTAGGTTCAAAATAGTGTTATTTTTTAGACCCAAAGTTAATTTCATAAAATTGGGTTATAATTGGATTTTGGATTAAAGAAATAGTACTTGGATTAATTTTGAGTTTTAATAAGGACTAAAACGAAAAAAAACTAAGGTTTTGAGTTATTTTCAAAAAAAAGTTTAAAAAATAGGGATCTTAATGAAATGTTACTTATTAAAATAAATGAATTGGATTCTAGTATTCATTCTCTTCGTCTCTCATAAAACACCGAACCCATTTTCTCTCATTTCTCTCTCAATTTTCGACCAAAATGCTTTAAATTCGATAGGTTTTCTTTCAAATTTTAGTTACCGGTAAGGTTAAAGACTCGTTAGAAGCTTGATTTTTAGATTTTAGGCATGAATTGAATTTGAATTACTATTTATATGAGAATTTACCTGTAATTTCGCATAGAAAATATTAGATTGTATTGCATT
>JAXCLQ010024971.1:0-29749 GCA_035584115.1 Cedrela odorata
ATTAATGTATTAATAATGTATTAATGCAATAATGTATATATATGTGTATTAAAGTAATGCATGCATATGATTATAGACATGCATTCTACCAACCTAAATTAGCAATGATTCACTATTGCATTAATTAAATTTTGAAATTTTGCAAATGTAAGTTGGCTGATTCATGAACGAGGGAGTCGGTGGAAAGAAAGATTAAGGGTTAAGCTTGTAAACATATATATATATAGATATACACACAGAATATGAGTAAAAAGAGAAAAAGAGTTTTTTCCTTCTCTATTTTTATTTTTCGATTTTCTTCTGTGTGGTTTTTTTTTTTTTTTTTTTTTTTTGAGAAACCATAAGCCTCTTTCTCTTATTCAACAAAGAGAAGCTTAGTGAAGCAAAGATTGGTGCAGTGCTTTGGTTGTAAACCAAGGCAAGAACCAGAAAAGAGAGGAAGAGAAAGGCTAGAGAGAAAGAGAGCTTGGTAAGCTTTGTGAAGCTTAAACCAAAGCTCAAAGATCTCAATCAAGTCGGAACCAGCATCCTCAACACTGACGTGTGTGGACACTCAAGGAAATGAGGTTGTTGCTGTTTCGGATTGCTAGGCCAAAGATTAGATTTTCTTTGTTTTGTTTTTGAAACAGAGCATGGTTTTGTAGACTGTAACATGTATGTATGCATGTATAGATCATAAGGGAGTCTGTTTTGTAGGTTTATCATGATAACCATAGCTCCCCTGTGGCGGTTGCGTGCTCAGAATTTTATTTCGTGCATCGTGCTTCCGCTGTTCACATTCCATATGATTCATCATTTCTTTGATCACGTTCGAAAAACAGTTCTCTAACTATTAATCCACACTAATAACATGACTTTCATTATCACCCGCACTAATATCATCTCATGATATTCACCGAAGGTATTCTATCTGCTTACTTTGAGATATAGATGCCCGATCTATACCACTTGTGTAGGGAATAGTTTAGATAAATATATTATCTAGGCTATTCATATGCATACTTTATTTATTAGCTTGATTAGAAAGATGAAACAACACAGACATATGAATTAAAAACAATTTCTACATTATTATAATGTATAATACATAAAATACAGTGAATCAATACAAAGTACCCTAAAATCGACAACACGAATGGTTTATAGAATATACATCACCAACATTATGTCCAGTCTAAAGTTCAATTATTCGTACCTAGTTACCCTTGGCTCTCTTTTTATATGTTACTTTATGTTAAGTTTCTCAAACTAAATAGAATTCTATAGAATTTGGAAATAATAATTTCAGACGTTTTTAGATTCTGGGAATCACGAAAATTTAAATTTATAAGAATCGATTTTTTCGAAATTTGCAAGATCTTGAGTTCTTCTGGAGAATATATCTATTAGGCCATGGATCCTTATTATGAAATGATCTGGAAAGAAATTGAGAAATAGATGAATCATTCATTGATATATAACTGTTAAGAAGTCTCGGAAGTCTTTGTGTCACACCCTGAACTTGGGGACCACCTATGACAATCATCACAAACCCTCATCATACGCCTTTTATATCAGAAATGTATAAAAAAAAGTCTGTAAAGATTACATGTAGATCATCAAAACCTGGAAACAGTTTATAAAATAGTAACTCCTATCATGGGATCATTATCAAAGAATTGATCATCTATGATTAATTCATCCATTACTCATAAACAATATTTATAAAATCATTATGGAAATCATTTTAGTTCGAGTTGATCAATATAAACATTACATAAACCATTTGATTTACAAATACATTACAAAATTTAAATATATTTATCTAGTGAAACTATAGATATACATGTGAGTCAAGAAAAGCCTACTCGAAGTGTTGAAGGCTCTCAATAGCTACTACAAACCCGGCAAATACTAACACACCTGATCTAAAAGCTAAAATGGTGAGGAATGAATATACAAATATACTTAGTTAGTAAATAAAATACACATATATGCATAAATGCATCTACATTTCTAAATTCATGATATTGGGATTACTTTAACAATATACTTAAAAATATATACATAATTCATTTAAATTAAACAATCACAAAATAATTTATACTTTTGCTTATAGTTTTAACCAAACAAAACGGGCTGATTATATTTTCTCGATTACTACCTTGGTCGAGGTAACGTCGAAACCATTAGTTAGTCTTTATGCATAAAACCATATGCAATGAATTTTTATAAAATATAAAACTATTTCCTATGCTTGGTAAAATCATTTATTTTCAGTAAAACATATATTTATGAAAATAATCCCCCATCTTACTAATGTCGGTCCCGAGTAGTCACTTGGTGATACAAGTGATTGTCTTCGTAAATCCGTCAAATCCAACATAACTCTATCAAGTTGCCAGGCCCACCAGTGGACATAGGGTATTTATAACCGTACATACGTGCACGGCACATAGTGGACTTGCCGTAGACTTTCTCCCTTATACCAACCCCACTACTGCTCCACTCACTTATGTGGCCTCTCAATAGGTCTATCCATAGGTTACCTCCCTATAACTACAGTAAATACAGGCCTACTAGCCATACAACAAGCTCACTAGCCGTATAGCAAATATCGACCTTACCTACCTCATTACCAATATACATGCATAAATTAAATCATTTTTAAATAATGATATAATCATATAAATCAAATCAGGCCTCCCCGGCCATTTTATCATGTATATCAATTAAATAATGTAACAGTAAATCACAGAAATATTTTATCCCAATATCAAAGTAAATCATTTATAAACACATTCATTTTAAACTTCCTTTAACATGAAAAATTGTTTGTTTAACATACAAGCATACATATAACATTATACACACATATAAGTATACATATTTATGTATGTATAAATTTACTCATAACAAGAGAAAGGTATCCACTCTCAATATTAAGTGGCTACCATGTCCTTCTTCCAGATTCTCGGTGCTTAATACCACATATGCGTAATATAATGAATTTCACGTTTCCAAATAATTTAACATATATGCACTAAATGTAATGCTTGTGGAAAACATAGCTAAAATTCCTTAGCTTGACACATTTCACTTCATGAGGCTTAACTAACTAATGTTATTTATTCGATTTCCAACAATGAAATCTCATTGTCGACTTATTCCAATTTCACATTTTTGGCTAAGACGAATATACACATTCCAAATGAGAACCAACTCATATTTGACTAGTAAATTACTCAAATTAACTTAATTTAATACAGATTTGCATTTCTTACCTAAAAATCTATAGAAATTTCACACAAACAGTAAACCTTAAAGTCCAATATATTTAAAATCTTAAAATCAAAACTATAACAGTTTAATAGGCTTACTTGTAACCAGTAGAAGTCCTTAAAAACCTTAAATTAAAGTTTAAAAGAAAATTTTCCAAATTTCGTTGAAACTCTAACTTTCTTCCTTGCTCCTCATTGTTGTTTCTAACAAAAAATTTGTACCAAATTGTAGATGAAAAGATGGCTAAGCACTTGGCAACTGAAATTTGCAAGAAATCGCAGAGGATTTAAAAAGATCTGTAAAGAAATCAGAGAGTTAAAGAGAGAAATGTTTTCTAGAGAGAGTGAGGGAAACGACTGAAGAAACAGTGAGAATCAATTCCCCCTTCATGGATTTATATATATATATATATATATATAATTAGGCAAAAAGACCAAAGTGTTCTAAAGAAATCTCAAAAATTTTTAAAACTACCCATTGAATTTTGCCCAAATTAGCCAAAAGTGTCGATACTTTTAGGCTAGGTATCGACTCCTTGAATTGAGTATTAATATACTTTTGGGCTAGGTATCAACTCCTTGAATTGAGTATCAATCTTATTGGGTTGGGTATCGATCTATTCATAAGAATTTGATTGTGGAATTTCCTTCAACACAATGTATCTATACATTTATCTTCATGTGTTGATACCTTTACAATGTATCGACACCTTTGATGAAGATATTAATCTAATTTGCTTTGTAAATATCTTTTAATTATCTGTTTTGAAATATTTTGATACTTTCTCCATATGTATCAATCTAGTCAACTTGTAATTTCTTCTCAAATCTCAGTCTTGCAAAGTATCGATACCTTTTGTGAAGATATCAATATTGATCCCTTCATCATGTATCAATCTGTAACCTTAATGTATCGATTCTTTGGTTTATATATCGACCTTCTCAGTGCCATGTATTGATACTTCCTGCTCAGACACAATTTTTTTTACAGAAACTTAATTTTTTTACAAACAATCGTATGCGTCAGTGTAAGGCAATATACTTCAACCCAAATTAATCAATACATCATCATACTCAATCTCTTATCATTAAACTAACTTAAGTTCACTTAAGTCTCGATGATGTGTCAACTAACCGTTAATAATGCATGTGTGAATATAAATGTGATACATTGACTACTTTAATCTTATGTTCAAAGAACAGGGTTTACACTTTGCCTGAGACCTCTTCATTTACCCAAGATGAACTCAGATTGCATTGTATATCTGAGACCTTAGCCATGCTGTGCCTGAGACTTTCATAGGCAGGGGAGGTATTGGAATTCATACTTCCACCTGAGGCCTTTTATTAAAGCGTATAAGGTCTTGGTTCTTACAATACCTGAGCTTCTTATCACCTTATTATTAGAGTCATCTGGGCTCGAGCCAAGCTTGAACTTCTTCCATCCTTTATAAGACTTCAGCTTAGGTTCTGTATCACATACTTGGGGACCCAAGGCCTATTAGGCTTTATTTATACCCTGGGCTGTTTCCCAAACATCAAGCCCCCTAGTTTTAGATAAAGAATAACTATTTAATAAAAACTAAAAGTCATGACTTCAAAAAAAAATTGCCTATATGTAAACTTTAAATGCTCGACTCAAATTTCGCAAGCCTCTATCCACATGGCTACCTTCAATTGGCTTACCAAGCAACATCGCTTCGAGTCTCAAAGGATTTCCTTTGCCCTTTTCATTACCGCCTCTTTTTTATATTCCGATGATTGCCTTTTAACTTCTTATCCCACTTGGTTTTATCTCATCTTTTTATCTTCTTTTTATATTGACGGTTAGGGTTCTTTATTCTCCTAAATACCCTTTTTTTTTGTTTCTTTACTGCCTTCATTCACATTTTCTTTGCATCCAGACTTTTTCTTAGACTTTCCATTGTAGTGGAAGAACTCAGAAAAACAAATTCTAAGTTTAATCACTTCATAGCCATTGTTTCGAAAGCGATAGTAATTGATTCAGAATGTAAAAGATTATGGATTATGTATTCATTTTTAAATCTATCCTCACTTTTAACTACAAGTTTGAACTTGTTTTATCAATGCCATTTTTGTTTAAGACTGCAATTCTCTTCTTGTTGCTCTATTACCGCCTTCATTCTGGACTGTAACTCTCTTCGTACCGCATCACGGCTGCTTCTGTTCAGCTCTACAACCCTCTTCTCATTTTAAACAGCCTCGCTAGAAAAAGATTTTCTGCGAGTTTTAGGCAATCATCCTCTATTTAAGTTACTCTTCTATTTCAACTAAAACTGATAAGTCTTCAAATTCTTCAAACTTTTCTTTTTATTGGCTTTCAGCATTTCTATTGTTTGAGATAAACATTGGATAGTTTTCTTAGGTTAGCAACTATAGGTAAAATTTCATGAGTTGTTGATAATCCTGAGTAGCTCTTGACATTTTGTTTTTCCCTTTTGTAAATAGAAATGAGTTCTACTTCAAGTGATAATGAGACTGTTTCTAGGAGAAACAACTCTGAGGAAGGGCTAGTCACCATCTTTACGCCTCTTCATGTCCCTGAGGTAAGGGAACACAGACCACCTTTTAAAGCGAATTAGTTCCCTTCTACCATCACAGAGTCAAACCTAGAAACCTATACCCATTGCTATAATATTACTGAAGGAGTTTATCTTAGGGCTCCTGAGGTGAATGAACTCTCTAGTTACCCTTCTGATGGTAAAATCTCTTTCAATGAAGAATTATTTCACCTTAGGGTTAGACTCCCACTTCAGGGCTATTTTACCAGGATTTTTGAGTTCTTTAGTATTGCCCCCTACCAATTAAACTTTAGTAGTTGAAGAATTTTATCGGGTATGTTCATTTTTTGGAGTAAGATCTCATATTCTACTCCCACAATTGAAGAGATTGAATTTATGTACTTACTAAAGATGAATCAAATAAAGAATTCTGGGTGGTACAATCTTCAAACATAACTTGGAAAATGCAATCCTATTACAGGTAATCCATCCAATAATAAGGATTGGAAGAGTAAGTGGTTCTTTATAAGTGGTGACTAGAATTCCAACAGTAATATCCAGGTGTCTAGGCTGTTTGGGGATTCAATCACTTGGAGTGATTTACCTAAGCTTCATGTTCGAAATTTAGAGAAGGTTGAGTTGGTCAAGTCCAGGGCGTCTAGCTAAATGTCTCACAATTCTGATGCTAACCTGATCTCATTAGGTCTTGTGGATTTTTGTGTTTCTAAAGGTCAATTGGGCTTAGAAAAGGCCCAGGCTGGTAAGTATCTTTTTCTTCTTTTTCTTTTGTGTTAGACCATGGTAGCTAACCTTGGCGTTACCTTTTTTACAGCAGGAGAGATGACCCTAAAGAAACCAGTTTAAAATCATCTTGATTTATTGAGGAAATTTATAAAGGGCAAGAAAACTAAGAGGGGTTTTCAAGCCCCAAAGATTAAAACAAGGCCTTCTACCCCTGAGAACAGAGCTAGGACATTTACTCCCTAAAATATTGATGTGGCTTCTGGTTTTGGGAAAACACTAACTTCTAACAATAAAGTTGAGATCTAAGGCGAACTATTATCTCCTCTTGCCTCAAGGTGGATAAGGGAAAGTGAAAGAGGAGGATTGTTGTGGATTAGGATGATGGGCTAAGGCAAAAGAAAGGGACACTGGCTCAGAAGGCTAGTGGTAACATTATCACGCCCTACTTTGTTCCAAAGGATCTCTTTAAAAACAAAGGAAATTTTTTGCCCACTTCCTTCCCCGCATCAACCAATAAGTAGTGGAGATTTCTCCTAATTACTCAGACGTTCTATCTGACACCACACCTCTGGAACTTGTAGACTACTTGGTTACTTTGTGTTTAGAAGAAAAAGACTCATTTTATTTCTTTTAACATTTAGTCATTTTTGTGTTGATTGGTTCAGATCCTATATACCGCTGTGTGAACCGAGAGGCCATTAAGGCTACTTCCTTAGGGTTAATGGAAATGGACCAGTTAAGGTTTAAGGCTGAGGAAGCAAAGAAGAACTTGGCCATAGAGCAAACCCAGTTCGAGGCTAAAAATGAGAGATGGGCTTAAGAGATAGAAGAGCTTCAGGTTAAAGTGGCCACTACTGAATCTTCCTAGGCAGAGTTCAGCAGGAGGATAAGTACCCTCGAATTTGATATGAACGAGTGCAAGGGGAATGTCAAAGGTTTCGCCGAGGCTTCGAGGAGAGGTGACAGGAACTGGAACAAAACTTGGAGGTTGAGAGAAAGAGATTTATATTTCTGGTCACCAAGCTTGAAGAGGCTGAAGGGGTGGTTGAGGCCACCATTGTAGAGCGGGTCAATGAAGGAATTGACATAACTTGCGAGACATTTCAAAGTCGGTATCCAGACTTGAATCTGACAAGGCTATACAAGGCCTTAGGACGTGTTCCTCCACCCCTTAGTGAAAGCTCCTCGGATGGCATTCGCTTTGAGAGAGCCATTCCCTTTGATAGCTTTGAGGTTGCTTCTTCTGCTCCTCCTATAAACCAAACTAATTGCTCTACAAATCCTCCAAGCACCCCAGCAGACCTAGAAAGCTAAACTTTAATCTTTATTTTTTGACCTTATTTTTCTTCTTTCTTTTTTTTTTGAAAAATATAATGAACTTGATGCAATGAATTGATTTGTATGGATCTTTTTTAGTTTTCTTTCCATTTATTTTTCATACTTGGTATTTTGTGTAGCTTACAAAACTTATCCATTGTTAATGAATGCTCTAAAAAGCTTAACCTGATTTGAATTAAGTTGAGAGCACGAAATTTGTGCTATTAAAAATTAATCTTCTAGTCTTCTCTCCTTGGAAAGGGTATCTTCAAGCAGAAATCATACTAACCATTAATATGCCTTAACTTCTAAGTTTTAATGGGTCTTAGATATTATTAACCTGACTTGAATTTATTCCTCATAGTCATTTAGGAACCATTCGATCCTCTTATATCTTGATATCATCCTTAAGACTTGTTTGGGTTTTGGATATTATTACTCTTAGATGAAGAGTAAATTTAGTCGTTTGAGAACCATTTCGCTCTTATAAGTCCTAAGGTCATGCTCATGACTTATTCGAGCTATGGATGATATTACCTCAATGTGTAGATATGACATAATCAACTAAAAACCACTTTACTCTCATTTGTCTAGTAATTTGACTCAAGATTTATCTAGAGTAAATAGATAGTATTACCTCAATGTGGGGGTAAAATGTAGTTGTTTAGAAACCATTCTGCTTTTGTATGTCCTAAGGTCACGCTTCAGAGCTTATTTAAGCTATGGATAGTATTACCCTAAGATAAATAGGGAACTTAATTATCTAAGAACTATTTCACTTTTGTACAACCTGAGATCGTGCTCAGGACTTATTCGAGCTATGAATTGTATTACTCTAAGATGAATGGGAAACTTCATCATCTAAGAACCATTTCGCTCTCGTAAGTTCTAAGATTGTGCTTAAGGCTTATTCGAGTTATGAATAATATTACCCTAAGATTAATGGGGAACTTAATCGTCTAAGAACCATTTCACTCTTATATGTCCTGAGATCGTGCGCAGGACTTAGTTAAGCTATGGATAGTATTGCCTTGAGATGATTGAGAAGCAGATTTCTGGGGACCACTTCATTCTTTTACGTTCTAAGGTTGAGCTCAGGGCTTATTCAAACTGTGAGTAATATTATCCCAAACTTTTTGATTCCTTTACGCCTTGACTTAAGGATCATATACTCATCTTGTGCATCTCTATTATTAGGAGTTTTTTTTGTTGATACTAAAAGATAATAAATTTATTTATTATTAGTGCGAAAATTTTTACAAATTTTTTATAATCCTTAAGGATAATATAATTTCAATCGTTCAGCATTTCATGGTTTTTTTACCCTACTTACATTTGGAGATTCTAATTTGTAGATTTCATGCCTCAGAACACGGGTAACCTTGCATGGCCTTCCCAACTAGCCCTGAGAACATCTTCTACTTTGGTGTTTAGAGAGATCTATCTTAAAACCTAGTCTCCAACTTAAAAGGTACAATGTCAAACGTTCTTATTGTAATATCTGGCTACTCTTTATTGGTAAGCTGTTGCCCTCATCATTATTTGATCCCTTTTTTCTTCAAGCAAGTCTAGTTCTAAACTTATGCTTCGGTTGTTATTTACCTCATTGTAGTTGTTGATTTAAAAAGTTGGCATGTTGACCTCGATAGGGATTACTGCTTCACATCCAAAGATTAAGCTATAGGGAGTCTCACTGATGGTTACCTTTAGAGTGATCCTGTAGGCTCAAAGAACCTCATGAAACTTATCAATCCATGCAACTTTGTATTCTTTGAGCTTCTTTCTAAGTGCCTTCTTGATTATTTTATTTGTAGCTTCCACATGTCTATTGGCCTTTAGATGAGCAAGTGTCATGAACTTAAAGCCAATGGAAAAATCTGCATAGAACTTCCTAAAATTTAAGTTGTGAAACTACTTTTCGTTGTCTATGATCAACACTTGAGGTATCCTAAATCTATAAATCATATTCTCTTGATGAATCTTGTGGCCTTTTTCTCGGTGATGGTGGCTAATAGCTCGGCTTCTACCCACTTGGTGAAGTAATCAATGGCCACGATTTCATATTTTATGTTGGCTCGAGCAGAGGGCATGAGGCTAATGAGATCTAAACCCCATTGGAAAAATGACCAAGGACTTGTCAAGGACGTCAGCTTCTCAAGGAGCTATCTTAACACATTATCATGTGCTTGACACTCATGACAAGTTTTTGCCATTTGAACTGTGTCTTGTGAAAGTGTTTGCTAGTACTATCCTTGCTTTAGAACTCAATGTATCATAGAATGAGCTTTCTATGTTCGCCTCATACTCCACAATAGATTTCGTCTAGAACACGTGCCTCATTTTCAAGTCTAAAACATTTGAGATATGAAATACTGAAACCCCATTTATATAATTCCCTGTCAATGACGATATACCTCGCTAACCTGTTTTTAATCTTTCTTACTTCATCATTGTCATTTGGGAGTTTTCCTTTCAGGATATATGACTTTATTTCTTCCATTTGGTAATGGTGAGAGTCGAACTGAGCTACAAAAGGTTGGTCGTTGCTTACATCTGTGTTTTTTTGTTCTGGGACTTTGATTGGAACCAAGGCTGGAGTATTCCCCTTGAAGATGGAGCTAGTTTTACTAGAATGTTTGCCCTTGAGTTTTTCAACCTTCGAATTTGCCTTATTCTGACCTTCCTCAGGATACCTAAGAGCCGTTTAGTTTTTTTCTAGGTATGCTTGCGTGTTGCTCTCTAGAACCTGGAACTATCCGTCAATCTAATTGGCTATTAATTGGGAATCACAGTAAATGTCCAAACCTATGTTCTCTAAAGCCTGAGTTAGAGTGATCTCTGCCATCAGAATCTCATATTCTGCTTCATTATTTGTGACCTTAAAGTTAAATTTCTGTCTAGGCTTACTAAAACAACTCCTGCTCCTCCCCCTTGTGCATTTGAAGCTTCATCTATCAAAAACTCAAAACTGCTTGACTATATTTGGGACAAGTGAATTTCCTTGTTCCCAATCTGAGGGGTCTTTTGCAATTTAATAGACGATAAGGTGTTTGGATATTGACCTTTCTACCACAAAATTCACAAAAGCTTGTCCCTTTATAACCTTTCTGGGTTTGTAGCTATGTTATATTCGCTGAGTTTAATCGACCATTTCACTAGCCGACCAAATAGGTTGGATCAATGGAAAATTTGCCTAAGAGGCTGGTTTGTCAATATCATTACCTGATGAGCCTGGAAGTACAGTCGCAACTTCATCGCCGCTACTACCAATTCTAATGTTAGATTCTCAGGTGGAGAATATCTTATTTCGGTATCCAGAAGTGTTTTACTGGCATAATAGATGGTGCGATGGACTTTTTTTTAATCTTCTTTTACCAGGATTGAGCTCGCAAAACGGTCATTTACTGTCAGGTAAAGGTATAGCACATCTCTAACTTCGAGGCTTGTCAAGTGTGGTGGCGATGTGAGGTACTACTTCAACTCTTATAAGTTGTTTTCACATTCTTCAGTCCATTCAATTTTCTTCCCTTTCTTTATAATTTAAAAAAAGTGAAAACATATATTTGTTGCCTTAGATAGGAACCTGCTTAGCATTGCCAATCACCTTGTTAGGCTTTGTAACTCCTTGAGCATGGTAAGGGATTTAAGATCAATATTGCCCATATCTTCTACGGGTTAGCTTCGATGCTAGGCTCGCTGACCATATATCCTAGGAACTTTTTTGCCTGGACTTCGAATGCACACATCTCGAGATTCAACTTCATGTTATACTTTCTTAGATGGGAGAAGGTCTCTTCTAGATATTTTGGATGGTCTCGGGCCTTTAATAATTTGGTAATCATATCGTCGACATAGACTTCCATAGTTGTCCTAATCAAGAGTTTGAAAAACTGATTAACAAATCTCTAGAATGTAGCCCCTGCTTTCTTTAGCCCAAAAAGCATTACTTTGTAGCAATATAACCCCTGATCAGTTATGAATGTGGCTTTTTCATGATCCGGCTTGTGCGTCCTGATCTGATTATACATTAAGAATACGTCTATAAAGCTTAACAGCTCATATTCTGCTATCGAGTCCACCAATTAATTAATTCTAGGGAGTGGAAAGCTCTCTTTTGGACAAGCTTTATTTAAGTCCGTAGAGTTGACACACATCCTCCACTTTTCATTGGTTTTTTTTTTTTTTTTACCATAACTACATTCAACACCCACTCCAAATAGTGCACTTCCTTGATAAAATTTGCTTTCATCAACATGTCCATATATTGTCTCAAAATATCTTTAAGTAACACCTTTAACTCCTCAGGGAGATAAGAACTGATTTTGACGATTTTCTGCGAAGTTTCCTTGCTCAAAATGATATATTCCAATTCTTCCACTAGCTTTACCACCGATGGCGTGTTATCCTAATTGACCTCCTTGCTTAAACTTTTCATTATTCGCCTTTGCTCCAGGTCCTTATTGTTAACTCCAAGGATCTCTCCCCAAGGTCGTTTTGATAAGCAGTTTAAGTTTTTTTGACAAAATGGCAAAACACGATCAAGCTTCTTTTTGACTTCCTCTAAAGACGACAATACCTTCACCTACCTTAAATTTCAACTTCAGATAATGGACGCTCTCCACTACCCTCGTAACCCTGATGAAACTTCTTCCAAGTATCAAGGTGTAAGGCATTTTGAAATTAACAACTTGGAATTTAACCATCGTAGTCTTTTGATAGAGTTTTTCTCCTATAGTGACCGACAAATAACTATTTTAAATTAAGACTTCAACTTGATTCTTGAGGTCAAAACTCTCATCTTCCAAGTGTCCAGCATTCTAGTGAACTTCTCAGAACTTGTTTTTGGCATTTCCACTTGGTTTGGCTTTTGTAGGGTGAGGTTTCATTAGTATAGTGCCACGTCTTTTTATTTCTTTAAGGACTTGTGAGAGAAGGACGCTTAAGAGAGTGAAGATTCTCTCTTCTTAGACCTGGGCTACCCTTCTCATATCATCTATTCTAGGCGAATGCTATTCCTTTCAAGGGAAGTCAACTCTATTATTCCCCATTTTGTTTTGGTCCAATAATTAGCCTCATTTTCTATTAAAGTCTTGAAAATAACTCCTGTCATCTCGTCTCTTCTTTGGGTCTGCCTTTGGGTCTCGTCACGTGGAATTGGTCTCAATGTCTTTTTCTCCTTCAACTTGAAGAGGACTTAATCTTCAATCTCGATTTTTTCAAACAATTTCCTACGAGCCGCTTAATAGGTGGTGGTGGATGGTTTTTGTATTGTGTACCATCATCGGTCTACTCGTAGACCTCTCTTGAGACCTTCCAACGTTAGAGAATGATGATAAGTCCCTAACTCCATTACTTCGTCATGATATCTTTTGACGAAGTTTTAAGGCTTTCCCCTTCTCATTGCTTTATGATAGCAACGAACTAGGGGTTTTACGGCTGGCAATCGTCTCTTTGAACTCATTGATAAACACCTCATATAATTGCTTAAAACTATGGATATTGTTAAGGGTTAAGCTTGTAAACCACTTCCTTACTTATCCCTCTAATGTTAGTAGAACAAGCGACACATCTGGGAATCAGTTAACCCTTATATTAACATTATCTCCTTAAAGAAATCCACGTGCAAGGATTGATAAGTTTTTTCCCTTGAAGGGAATTATCTAAGGCATCTTAAACTTTCCAGAAAGAACAAGGCTTAGAATTATTTGGAAAAACGGAAACTTGGGTTGTGACCCTGAACGAGATGTTGGTTCATCGTTCCTCTTTCGCTCTTTTCTCTTCTAGTCCTCTACCAGCCTCTTGACATAAGCTTTTAGGCTATCGACCTTTTCAATGCATTTCCTATGTTCCCTTCCTTAAGATGAACTTCATTCAGAGCCTTCTCTCTCTCTTTTTGACATTTTCAATTAAGGAATGTCCTCGTGTTTTCTAAACTGGAATTGCTCTCTAGCCTCTGCTTGCAAATTGTCACCAGGTCATCTAGGGAGCATTAGGATTCGAGGCTAGATTCATTGACAAACTTGAGAGCAGCATCGCCATGTTAGAGCTTTTTCAGAGGATAACAGAAAACTTTTCTCTTTCCTTTCTCCGCAACGTTATACCTTTTCTAGATGGTATTTCACCGATGATTGGTTTCGTAATCCTTGGTATGTAAGACACTTGGAATGCTGCTTTTCACGACCTCCAATGGTATGGGCATCCTTAGCCCATGAGAATCGACTTAAAGCATTCTTTTTATCTCCCCAACTTTCTCTACCAACGTCTAAATTTGTCGATCTTTTTGCACACATTGTCTTTTGTTGTCAGCCAACCTTTGAACCAACAGGGCGGTTTCTGCGTCTCCTGGGTTGGAGAGATTCTAATGCAGGGATAAAGCTTCCGAATCATGATTTATGCCTTCCAAAGGTGATGGTTGATCGTCACCACCTTGATTAGCTGCCGTTGTCACCTTGATAGGATTTTCTTCCGAATTCTCCCTTGTTGTTATTCAGTTTCTGGTTACATAAGTTCGTGTCGTTGCCATGGCTTTTCTTTTTATTGCTATTGTTTTTGGCTTTTTGCTCAAGTTTCCTACAGTCGGCACCAGATGTTAATGCAACAAAATCTTTTTAAGGATTTTATTCACCAGCATTGATCTTCTTCCTTGTTTGCCTGAACATTGCTTCACCTGAAATCACAACGAAATCTAAGGGGCAAAAGTCGGTGGTCTGATTAAAACCTTCCAATACTTAAGTTAGAGTTTTGCTTTTTAGTGTTTGAGAAAAAAGAAGTAGGACAAAGACAATATTTACTTAAGCAAAGCTAGGTTATTATGTCTAGTCCAAAGTTTGATTATTCGTACATGGTTGCCATTGGCTCTCTTTTTATATGTCACTTTATGTTAAGTCTCTCAAACTAAGTAGGATTCTACAGAATCTAAAAATAATAATCTCATACCTATTTAGATTCTGAGAATTATGGAAGTTTAACTTTATAAGCATCGGTTTTTCAAAATTTGCAGGATCTTGAGCCCTTTTTGCAAAATACATCTACCAGGTCATAGATCATTATTATGGAATGATCTGAAAAAAAAAATTGAAAAGAAGATGAATCATTCATTGATACACAACTATTGAGAGGTCTTAGAAGTCTTTGCCTGAGACATCTTTATTTACCTAAGATGAACTCAAATTGCATTGTATATCTGATAACTCTATCATACTGCGCTAGAGACCTTTATAGGCTGGGGAGATCTTGGAATTGATACCCACACCTTAGGCCTTTTATCTGAGCCTGGAAAGTCTCGACTCTTACTATACTCAAGCTTCTTTTCACCCTATTGTTAAAGTCCCTTGAGCTCAAGCCAAGCTAGGATTTCGTCCGTCCTTTACAAGACTTCAATTTAGGTTATGATCACCTATTCGGGGGCCCAAGGCCTATTAGACTTTACTTGCATCTCAGGCCATTTTTCAAACACCATCAAACCCAGAAACTGGGTTTCAAACCCTAACTCAACATGACTAGGGGACCAATACATGTGAAACCAAAGCAATTCGTATGTACCACAAGGCACAGACCAACTACAAGGAAGAGTGTTCCCGGTAAAAGCATGACCTTTGAAAGATCCCATATTTCTTTACAGGCTTTGCTACTTGAAGTCTTCTTAAATCAGCCAATTGCTTCTGTTTCAAAGAGAAAGCATACAGATTTAGTGACTCTGCTTTGAATTTTATTAGATTTCTTAATATAACTTTTGAACTTGCGTAGCATAACATCTTTCATAATAAATAAATAATTAGACTCAGTAAAAGGAAACCTTTAATCAGCCCAAGTACTGACTCATTCTCCCAAGATCATAAAAAGACTAATTTAATAGTCAAATTTCACAGAGAAGAAACAGATCATAGAATAGAACGTGAAAAACCCTAAAAATATTACAAATCCAACAGGAGGATCATACACATAACTCATTAACTTTGTAAAATCTTGTCACGGGGTTGTACCTCTAAAGAAAAATAAAGGCAGGCTGGTATAATTATAAATAATAGTAATAGATTGATTAGATGATTGTACTTACAAGAATTTGATTGAACTGTGACTCTGAAGGTTGGTAAAAAAGCCATCTTAGAACTTCTTCTCTTGAAAACACTCAATTACATGCACCCGCTTTGTGATGACGACGGCGGTGGGGATCTGAGATGGCCATTCTGAAAAAGGAACCAAAAACGAATAGCCCAAAAAGTGACGGAAACTATAATACAATCATTTAAAAAAATATTCTTGCATTGGTGATTGTCGTGTATCATATCTGTCTCCGTCTACCTTTTCCTCCCCACGTTGTCTTTTCGGGAGTTTCACTTCAAACCGACATCGACGTGAGGTGTGGTCTAACGTTGGATCGTTACATCTTTTAACCATTTACAAAAGTATGTAAAATTATTATTAATACCATCTTTCTTAAGTATTCAATATTCATTAATTAGATAAAATAAAATTATAACTTTAAAAATAAAATTTATTTCCAGTTATTCTTGATATTTATGACAATTATCAAGTTACTTTTAATATGTATTATTTCTTTTTTTCTAAGTGGTGTGATATTTATTAATTGCATAAATATTTATAATTTTAAAAATAAATTCTTCTATTATTTCATTATTTAATATATGATGACATATTAAACTCAGGTAAAAATTGAGATAATATTTAAAATATATAGTATTAGGTACCATATAATTTTTTGACTCCAATTTAAATTCGTATGAAATTTGAATATATATAAATGCGTACCCTCGTAAATTTAAAATATTAAATAAATAGTAATACATACTGAAAAAAATAGCCATATTCATAAAAAAAATAATAATAATAATAAATTATGTTCATGTGAATATTGTTATAATTTATGATGTTATATAAAATATAAACGTATATATTAATTTGTAAGAGAATCATGATAGATATAAATTAGAATAAAATACAAGATTAGAAAATAATAATTATAGTACTTTAACATATTATTGATTGCACAAAATTTTGAGAGAGAAAATTATAGATTTATATGGATAATGATATAAATTAATTAATTAAATAAAAATATTTTCTATAAGACATTTAATAAAATTATTCCGATATTTTACATTTAGTAAAAAAAAAAAAAAATAGACCCCAAGTATTAAGTTAAAAAAAAAAAACAAAGAACTCCTTGCTTTAAAAAAATAGTCATCACGACCTTCCGTGAAGCTTAGTTGTCTACTATCTTTGACAAAAGAAAGAGCAAATCTTTGAAAGATAAAATACCAATTACCCCCCATGTGTTTAGTGTAGTTACCATTTATTTTCCTTGCCATTTCGAGTGAGATTTTACTTTGAAGAGAGTAAAATTATCTTTTTTTTAGAAAGTAAAGTTGTCTTTCATCTTAAATCAATTTAATTTTTAATATATATATATATATATTGTAAATATTAAATTAAAATGCAAATAAATAAAAATAGAGAGAATGCAATTGATATCTTACTATTAGCTAAATGAACAAATAAAATACAATAGAAGAGCATAAGATATATTTGATAGTATTGAGACATTTAAGCAAAAAGAACATGTTGAGGAAAATGTTTTACTTTATACATGTAAGGGTAACAATTCGAATTATTGTGTCGTGTAGTATTCGTGTCATGTTAAATAGAGACCAATCTAAATTTGACTCGTTTAATGATTGTGTCAAGAAATTAAAATTTTAACCCGACACGATTATTAAACAGTTAAACATGTTATAATTGTGCTATTGGTTTAACATTTTTTTTAATTCATTGTAATGTAATTCTATAGTACTTACGATACTGTATACTCAATTACTAATTAATTTTATTCTAAATATAATTAAATATTATTTTAAATGTGACAAACAAAACTAAATATTTTTAAAAATATGAAAAATATAAAATATATGTATTAAATTATAAATGAGTTAGTAGGTTATAATTATTTAAATAGTTAATTGTGTCATAAACAAGTTCAAACATAATTGTGTCTGTTATGTAGTATGCTCTAAAATCATAAATGTTATCGATTTTAAGTATTTTGTATTGAATCACATATTGTAATATGTATTGTACATATTTATTTATAAAAGAATTATTTCTTATTCATTTGTATATATTGTTTCCTTTGTCTTTTCAAACTAATGAATAGAGTATGCATATGAATTGTCTAGATAATTTAATTATCTAAATTGTTCCTCACAAGAGTGGTATCAACCGGGCATCGATATCGTATAGTGGGCATACTGAATGCCTCTGGTGAATATCGTGAGATGATATTAGTATAGATGACAATGATAATTATTTTGTTAGGGCATTAGTATGGATTAGTAGTTAGAGAACTGTTTTTCGAACGTGACCAAAGTAATGATGAATCACATGGAATGTATACAGTCAATGATTTGTCATTTAATTGTAATAGTGTCCAAATTGGTTTTTTGACCTGAGATGTCATAGTTAACATCCGATATAGATGTACATGGTTCATATGGTGTATAAGTGCGAAACTAATCACGTCTTACATAATAAATCAGTTTAGTCATGTATTGTTTATGTTGAGATGCAAGTGACTGTCAAGATGAGATATGTTGACTCGATACATAGAATCTTGAGTTTCCGTTAACTAAATCCAAATTCGAGTTCCTAGTCGGATGTCAATAAACACTTGAAAACAAAATTCCTAAACAATGAATAATATTAGTCACACAATAAAATTTCGTGGTGACAAATTCAGCGCGTAGTGACCAATAATCCTAAAGGATACTGAGTTTAGTATTTTGACTTCCATAAGCTCTAACTTAAGTCGGGATTAGACGAACGAAAGGATATCATCCACATGATATGTACAATTGGTAATAAACGATTTGATGAAAACTTTCTTCATTATGGTTTAGGGACTACGACATATTACTACATATTAATCATAGTCATTGAGTTTCGAAAAGTTCAAAATGAGATCAAACAGTATAGTTCTGACTCGCGGCTAACACTATAGTGAACCCAAGAGGTCACAACCAATAACTTAAACTTATTCTTGCTAATAAATATAATAAATATTATCCGCAAAAGAGCTAGCACTCTCAGAGATAATATTTGGCTGAAAAATGTAAACGGTTTACACATTAAATAGTTTAATGAATTCGAGAGCTTAATTAAACAATTCAATTGTAATTTAATGTCAATTACATTATTCTATTAATATTAGAGAATATAAATAAAATCATATAAAGTTGGTCAAAATTGGTTTGACTAACTTTAGGATAAGTTTAACATTAAATTGTTTAATGAGGGCAACTTGTTATTTTACTTTTTACTATTACAAAGCTTGTTGGATAAGTTTTGGAGAGTATTTGTCTTTAATTAAGATAATGAGGGCATTTAAGTAAATGAGGCAAAAATATATAAAGGGATCAATTTCCAATTTTGAAATATATAATTGATATTTTCCAAAATTGAAAAGAAAAAAAATAAGCTCTCTCTCTCCATCCATTCAGTCAAGCTTGAATTCAAATTCAAGGATTTGATTCTCTAGGAGACCTAGTATTTAAGAGGTTCATCTTCATAATACATTACTAAAGGTTGGTAATTAAACTTTAATTTTATTTAATTTGGTGAAATGAAACCTTAATTGCATATTTAATTTGATTAAACCCTAAATTGCATAGTAATCACTTAATCAAAACCTTTAAATGGTATCAGAGCATGATTAAGGCTTCGTTTATGCTTGTGAATGTTTGCTTCATATAGTGTAAGAATCTCAAAGTAATTATAAAAGGTAGCAATAAAAGTTTGCTTCGTGGATTGCCACTAGATTGTTGTATTATTGTAAGTGAAAACATATATTATCTACTAACGAGTTTTATAAAGCTTAAAAAGATTGTCAACATCTACATAATTAACTAATCCCAAATTTCACATTGGTTCATTGGAATAAAATAATCTCAAATTTATCGTTCTACAAAGATAATGAAAAATATATTTAACATCATTTCAATGTCGAGGAGTAAGTGTAAAACTAAATCTGAGTAATAAGCTCAAAGAGAGAGTTATATTCGGTTTGGTATATTGTACAAGATATAATAAGATTGTAATTGCAGTGAGATATGGTATTTTCGGATCAAGTATTT
This sequence comes from Cedrela odorata, assembly GCA_035584115.1. Taxonomy (NCBI): domain Eukaryota; kingdom Viridiplantae; phylum Streptophyta; class Magnoliopsida; order Sapindales; family Meliaceae; genus Cedrela; species Cedrela odorata. The sequence goes on from JAXCLQ010024971.1 coordinate 19,990, forward strand.
CTTCACCATCTTTTTTAGGGCAAAATATATCATTTTTAGGATAAAGAGACCAAACAACTATAAGAGTACTTAAATGATGAATTTTATTCATATTGAAATGTTTTAAAATCTTTTCAATATAAGCAAATTGATGGATAAATATTTCATTAAATTTGTGCTCGATCTACAAGCCGAGGAAATATTATGTTTTTCCCAAATCCTTAATTTTAAACTCATTTTTCAAGTATTCAACAGTTTTTAAATCCTTTTCAAAAGTTCCAATTATACTCATGCCATCAACATATATTGCTATAATGGCAAATTCATATTTTGATTTTCTTATAAATATGCATAGGCATATACTATTATTAATATATCATTCTTTTGTCAAGTATCTACTCAAGTGATTGTACCACATGCACCTAAATTATTTTAATCCATATAGAGATAGTTATAGTTTGATTGAAGACAAACTATGATCTTTTGATTTATATACTTCTAGTATTATGAATTCGTCAAGGATTTTCATATAGATATCAGCGTCAAGTAATCTTGTTATTTTCTTTACATTTCCTTACAAATATCTATTTGTACCCAACATGTTTAAAATCTTTAGGTGAATTAATTTAATAGGTGTTACGTTTGAGTTCATTTAGAGAAAGTTATAATCTAAATTATTATGAACAAAAATATAAAATTCGCCGAGTTAAACTTAAATTTATATTTTATTAAGATCACATCACTTACAAAATTTTGTGTTAAAAAATAGGGTGTCACTTTTTGAAATGGAGAGAGAAAGAAATTGCAAAGGAAGAGAACCCATGAAAGACAATGAGATTAGAGAAAAGAAAATAATGTAAAGGCAAACAATTTGAGACAACTATAAAAAGAGAAATATTGTACCTTTTATCGTGCCAACATTTTATTCTATTTTATTAGTATTATTTTTTGTAACCCTTAGCTATTGGATACATTCAATGGTTGACGGCTTTAGGTTCAAGTTTTATTAGTTATATATATATATATATATATAATATATCGAATCAAAAGTCACAATTTTTTGCACAAATTTTTATACTATTTGTAAACTGTTGGATTAATATACATTGAATAATTAATATTGTATTTTACATGAACATTAATTAAAGTGCTCTAATTATACATTAGTTATATCAATTTGAATTAATTTCAACCATGAGAGTTTTCGCTGATTCTCACTTGATCAAGTTCCTAAACGAGTATTAGTAAATATCTAAAATTAAAAGTCTTTGACTAGAGAAAATTTTAAAAAACCCACATGAAAAGTTCGTGTTGGAATTTTCATGATATATTGATTGATATTTCATAGAAGAATTGATATTAAGGTTTTGACATCTATAAACCCTTTCTCGATTAGGATTGGACAACAGAAAAATTTTATCCACACGATATGTACAATCAGAGTAAGGTTTAATGAAAAAATTCTTTATTGTAGTTTAAGGGCTATGACATATTACTAAATTTTACTCACAGTTATTGAATTTATTGAATAGTTCAAATTCGAAGAGTTTAGATACGACTCATGTCTAACTCACAGTAAACCTTTATGGTTACACCAAAATTCTTGTACATTAGGAATATATAGGAGAGAGTTAAATATTATCTAGATGAGGGCAAGTATCTTCAAGGGTAATATGGGGCCGATATATATATATATATATATTTAAAAATTCTTTAAGTTATTAAATAATTAATTATTTTATATTTTTATATAATTTAATATAAATTATATGCTTATTGGATAATATTGATTATCTAATGACTAAAATGTTATAAAAATTATTTTTCATAACTTTACATTAATTATGAATTAATGTTACTCTAATACAAATAGTTTTTTTAATGGTTAAGGAAAATAAAATTTGTAATTATTAATTTTGTAAAAGGTTTGTTCAATTAATTATAAATTAATACTTCATTAATACAAATAGTTTCCTTAATGATTAAGGAAAGAAAAATTTGTAATTATTAATTTTGTAAAAGGTTTGCACAATTAATTAAATATTCGTCAAAGGATCCAAGTATAAAAGGGAACTTAAAATCCAATTCAATGAATTGAAAAATGAGAAGTTACGTCCATTAGCTTAAATTAAAAAGGAAATTTTCTCTTCATTTTGGCCAAACTTCCTTCCATGCATTTGGTGGTGTAGATTAAAGAGAGTTTATAGTTTTAAACTTATTCTTCATCAATTCATCAAGTTAAGACAATGTATGTTTAATTCTTTAACTTGATTTCAACATATATTATACATATATTTTAATTTGTGCATGTGATGTATGAAAAATTTAAAAGAGTTAATGTATAATTAGGTCATAGATCACTCTTACATTAGTAGCTGACATGATAAGTTAATAGTGAAAGAATTATTTGGGTCGAAGGCTGATTTGCAAACAAGACTTAGTAAACTAGTCATAAAAAGAAATTTTAAGTTTAAAACTCCTACGTCATGTAATAATATACTAGTTGTTACTTGTGTCGACGATAATTATAAGTGGTGTCTTCACGATACAAAGCTTAAGGGTTCAAATATGTTTAAAATTAGAAAATATTATAATGTTCACACTTGTTCTCCTAATGTGCACAAGAGAGATCATTGTCAAGCTTTGTCAAAACTCATTGCAAAAAATATTCAACACAAGTATAAGAAATACTTAACAAAGACTGAAGTTGTGTCTGCATAGATCTTTTATCCTCCATATTAAACTCGTCCAAAACCAACAAAAAAAGGATGTAACACCCCAATCTCATACTTAATCAGTTATGATTACATAATATACATATTTTATACATATAGTCAATTGCTTCAACATTCTAAATGTCCACTCAATGTTACATCATTTGTCACACTCTTCGTACATAATTTTCATACATAAAGACTTGACCTTAATTTTCAAAATTCACGTACAATACTACATCAGTATTACATGATTCTTAAATGTCTACAATTTTCAAATTCTTTACACATAAAATAAAATTATTATCTATATAACTAGTTCTCAATTGTATAATTATCCTATTAATTACACATATAACTAGTATCTTTATCTATATTTAACTGACCTTGTACGCATTCTTTGTCACTTCTACGTACAATTTTTTGAAAAATAAAATTTTTATAATAAATGGTGAGTTATAATCTCAGTAAGTAAATCATGCAAGTTTGCACATGTCAATGTGGTACATAATATAAATAATCAAATAGATCAATATATTTTCAAATTTTTCAATTACCCAAAAACAATTCATAGAACATACATTTTCAGAATGGCTTAGTCGGTTAGTGTCACCTACACCCATAGTGACCCAGATTCAAAACGTGACATATATTATGGTTAAAGCAAACAATCTTTCCATTTCAAACATAACAAAAACGTGCGTAGCACGTTAAATAGAATTTTGAATAACTCACAAGTCCCGCATTTGACACGATACTTGGCCAAATCAAAATAAATATTATATAATGACTAGAGCTATAAAATCATTTTCATTCATAAATATTTACACATCAACATTATTTTCAACAATCATTTCATGAATTTGATATCAGCATATAAAACATTCAAAATTCTCAATTTTCATATTATTTTTGAACACATGCTAAGATATCATATTATTTCAAAAGTAGTAAAATGCATGCAAGATTTACTTACTACAATGGAAGGGTAACCACTCCTACTAACGATCCTTCCGTCTAACTTGATTCTTCTCTCTGATTCTCATAGTCTAATATCACAAATATATAAATTATGTCTTCTACTATTCAATTAATCAATATAAATGTTTTAAATATGATATTCGTAGAATTAATCTCTAAAATTTCTTAGTTTTATCCATATCACTTAGTTTAACTAACTAAGGTCATTTACCCAATTTTCAACAATGAATTTTCATAGCTAATTTATTCTAATTCTCATTTTTGACTACCCTAAATTTATACATTTTCACATAAATAAACAAATACGATTTTGATATAAAAACTATAATAAAATACTATTTATGCCAGGATTTACTGTAGCAAATATTGTTCATACTGGAGTATTGTATGAAATTATTATTTATACTGGATATTGTAGTTACAGTATTGTTCATATTATGTGTACTGTACAAACAATTACTGTTCAGATTAAATATACTGTACAAACAATTACTGTGCAAATCAAAGTTACTGTAGCATATTCAAAAACAGTATAGTACCTTTAAAAATACTATTCAACCAAGACAAAAACACCCTAATTTTTTCCAATCAACGCTTAAATTAATGTCAAATCAACTCAATACTACATTTGCTACTCCAATTTAACACAATTTAATATTTTTTATGCAAAATTAAGTAAAATTTTCTATGGTAAATAGTAACTTTAATCTCAATTTATGCTTAAAATAAAAAATTCAAGCTTCTAACGCGTTATAAAGCTTATCGATAACTATAATTTGAAAAAAAAAATTGACTACATTTGAAGCCGTTTAACTGAAATTTGAGAGAGGATATGAAGAAAATAATTTTTGGGGGTTTACTGGACAAAGGGAAGAATGTTGGGCAAAGGGAAGAATGCTATTGGTTTGGGCTGGAAGAAGATTCAATTTGTTATATTTTGGTTTGTAAAATTTTAATTAAACCCCTATTCTTTTTAAAATTATACAAATAACCTAAATTTTTTTTAAAATTTTCATTTTAGTCCCTTTGAAAATTCTAAAATAACTTTTAATATTTTAGAATCTTTACAATTAAGTCCAAAATTAATTCAACCACTTTTTCCTTCATCCAAATCTACTTATAACCTAACTTTATAAAATTAATTTTTCGCCTAAATAAATTTTTAGAATTCACCTAAAAATTATAAATTACATAAAATTTTAATTTAACCAAATAACATTAAATTATTCGATTAAATTTTTTAAATACTGCATATACTACAATTACAAATTTTTAAAATTGCGGGCGTTATAAATAAACTATAGTAGTTGAAAGTAACAGCAACTCGTTGATACGAACCCCCCAAACAATAATATCATATGAGGGCAAATGAAGATCGCAAAGAAAAGCTTATTGTTGAGACTTAATGATACCTTTGGTTTAGTTGTAAACAAAGGTTTTTTTTTTATTTTAAGAAATATGGACTATTATGTTAATCTTTTATTTTTTTTATTGAATATTCACAATCTAGATGAATCGTACGCTTTATTAATTTTACATTACTTTTGAAGTTGCGGTTAGGTGCTTTTGTTAGTCGAATTCAATCCTTACTTTTGTGGTCAGTTGAACAAGAAAGCCGATTCCTATTATTTGGAATAATATTTCATGTAAATGTATTGCTTACTTAATTCCAAGTGTTTTGTTTATTACATATTTGATGTTTAAAGTTATTGTTTTAACAATACTAAGGAAGATAGTACGTGATTATATTACGTGGACATCCACATAATTAAGGCAGGTATGTCCACGGTTAATGTTGAACTATGTGGTTACAATAGATTGACATCCACTTAATTTATTTTCGGCGTCAATCATTAACGTTAAACAAGTGATTACACAAGATGACCATTCACGTAATTTTTTCGTGGATGTCCAAGCAATACTTGGTTATGTTACATGGACATTCATGTAATTTAGGCATTGGCGTCCACTCCCGTATATGTAAAAGGAGGTGTGAAAACCATTCACATAATATTTTTTCATACAATCATGAAATCCATTCAAATACTACGACTTAGAGAAAATAAATCCCAATTCGCACATAATTCTACTAAATTCCTCAAAATTCAATCTATTTACACAATAATCATCTTGATTGGTTTTAACGACGACAAGTTAGTAACATTTACTTTTAGGTAGCGACAACATTTACTTTTAGGTGGCGACATATACTCATTTTGGGTTTAATTTTAGCCACCATTTTCTATGTATACAAATATATTCGCTTATTAGATAAATATTCTTTAATTTGCAATAAGTAATGCAAAATATGAAGTGAAATGTTAAAAACACAACCTTTATTTTTTTAAAAAAAGAAAATTACAACTAAAATTAAGAATTATTGTATACTTTGTACAAGACTTGTAATACATGACCCTCTGCATTACATGGGGTCTTGTATTACAAGACCTTGTGTATTACATGAGTTGTGTATTGCCTTGTGCATTGCATGGGGTCTTGTATTGCAAGACCCTGTACATTAGATAAGATCTTATAATGCATGACCTAATGTCATTTCTTTATTTACATTCAATAAATTAATAAATATATATATAGTGTAAAAAATAAGAACCGAATAAATATTATTAATTTTTTTAAGCAAAAAACCCAAAAATTTTGGTATTTACATCAGGTAAACAAACTAAACAATACAAATTCAAACCCTAAAACAATAAGTACCTTTGAGTAATGTCAATTATGGTGAACAAAATCTTTCTTCTTCGATGATCGAAAACTTTTTATCGATGCATATTTGCCTTCTTATAATAGTCTTGAGTTTGTTCTTGTAATGGTTTTTAAGTTGTAGTCTTAGTCTTGTATTCTTCTTTGGGGTCTTGTATTCATAGTGTTGTGTTTTGTTATTTTTTATTTTTATTTTGTTAAACAGGGGTAGTTTAATAACTTCTCATGGGTTATATGATATCCATGTAATAAACAATAATGCAAACATAGTGAGATAATATTGTGCACTTTCAAGGCATATACGGTGCAAATCCTTGGCTATAAAGCAATGGAACCAAGGGTTATATTTCGGCTAAAAAATTAGTGATCGACTTAGGCCCAATTTGGAATTGATGTAAATTTTATTTGTTTTTACTATGCTTAAAAATTAATAAGTAAAATTTTATTTTCAAAAATACTGTGAATTTCAAATTTATTTTTATATGCATTTGATAAATTCTATTTGTTAAATTTTAACATTGAACGAGGATACCACCAGCAAACCCTTACAATGTCGATAACCAACACCCAAACAAATCAATCGTCAAGTGCTGTCGAAATCACTTAAAATGAACTGAAAAAAAAGGTAACATGTTTGGAGTTCTTCTTAATGATTATTATATGACTATGATTTGGTGTTTGGTAATTAATTAAAGTTGTTATTTGAACTAGGGTAAATAAAACCCAAACAAACAAAGAATTAAAAAAATTCAAATTTTGGGTTTTGGAAAGGTAGATCCAAGGCCACTTGTTTTGGAAAAGAAGACATGAATTCTAAGTGCGAATTTTCATTTCTGCCCTTAATTTCTAACACCTTATAACACTATAACGAATCAGGACGACATACCAAATATAGTCTGAATTTCATTGTATGCAGTACACCCTAGTGCGGCCTATTAAACACAATCAATATGTGTGACATAGAGTAAATGGTAACTTTTTGAACCGGAATTTGGGAGAACAATTAAATATTTTAATTACGAGCCAGTCATATTACCGCAAATAATTTATGATCGTATAGTGACTTAAATTATATGACCTTATGATCTTTTTTAAAATTTTAATATTGTCTAATTATGCATGCTAATGCCACTTTAATTTATCATTGCATAAATTAGTGGGACGATATCATTATTTACACATTGTTCAATATCACATTCATACAAAAAAAAAAAAAAAAGTTTATCCTTTCACTTATAAAAATGAGTAGACAATATGATATAACAGATTAATTTTTTAAAGAGTAAAAAGGTTTAGTCATTTTAAGAATATCCAAAAATACCGCAGTATTCTGTTAGTGTATGCTATTTATTTAGATAAATGAAAAATTAGCTTTTTAATATGTAATTATTGGTCAACATTAGTCATTTGTAAGGCGCGCATGTCATATTGTGTAAATAAACATCTGTTGGACCCCAAATTTTAATAAAAATTATTAATAACATATTTATTTTTAGTATATTCAAAATAAAATAGATAAAAAAAATTAATTATATTTATTTATTTATTTTATGATATATTATTTGTTAAAATATATAATTATGATGTATTGATATATATACAAGTATAATATAAAAATATATATATTTTATATATACAAGTATAATATAAATAAAAATATATAATTTTTTTATTTATTTATACTACTATACAATATTTATTAATATAATACATGAATATATTTAGATATTACTAAAATTATAATAATATTAGAACATATATATAAATTTATCATCGTCAGGCGACAACTACTATCGCCGCTGGGCAGAAACAATGGTCGGCAAAAATTGGTACCATTTGACTCCAAATTCGATAGCTACGCGATGGAGTAATTTGTTTGAAAATATATATATAAAAAAAAAAAACACTTGAAAAAGTCGAAAAAGGAAAAAATCGTAGCGAAGCATAGTAGACTCCGCCACAAACAACGGCGAGTGGTGGTACACCAGACCGGTGATATTTATTTTATTTTATTTTGACTATTTATTTCATTAAAAAAAAATTAAAAAGTTGAGCGAATCAGAGGTAGACACATAGCCATGAGTTGATATGCGGTCACTTGAAGTCAGTTTTTGTCACCACATCGTACGAATATACCCTTACTTTCATCTAAGTAGACATCTATGACTAACGGATTTGGTGATTTTTGGGTATTTTTCAAACCACAAGATTTATCAGTTCATTAGAACAAAATGGTCTAGATGTCCTCACCCTATTAATAAATTGATAGAAGCAATGAAAATAGTAAGAATGGTAAAGACTAATAAGTGAGGTCAATTTTTTTTTTTTTTAATGAACTTGACATTACGAGAGAGTTACTTGATTGACCTGAAAGACCTAACATGGCGTGATAGTTATGCCACTAGATGTGAATTTGTTGAATAGAAAATGGATTTGTTTGCCCAGTAATTATGTTAGATAGATTTATTGAATGGAAAAATTGGTTAATTTTGTCCTACAACTTAAAGAGCAAATATATTAAGTTATAATTTTATTAGTGTTTTTAAGGTATAATAACTTAATAATATCAAACTCAAAATAAATAACATAATATAATATTAATGTTAGTTTTTTTTTATATATTTAAATTTAATTTTTAATATTCTCACTGTCTTTCACAATTGAACGATGATTAAATAATATTATTTATTTATTGTTTCGCCAAAGTTTAGATATGCATTTCTTAATATCCTCTTGTTTTATTATTATTTCTTAAACAAAGATCACTGTAACCATTAATAAATTTAGATCACCCTTATTGCCACCGATCACTCACTGCAGGTCGTCGGTCATCAATGTTTTTATTTAAATCACTGAAAACATTATTGGAATGCTTGTTTTATAACCTAAACAAAAATTATCGGTTAAGTAGTTGTTTATCTGAAAGTGGCACTGCACTATACTAGAACCACCATTACAACCATTCTTTTCATTGTCAATCGATGTATATATAATAATGGTGATAGTGTCTATTAAATCGCCGCTATTTTGAGGATGATAGAAACTTTGAACTAGATTTACTGAAAAATGGTGAATCAATCATAAATTTAGCATAATAATATATAGTTGTGTCGATAAAAAGAAAAAAAAAAAAAACAAGCATTTTAAATAGTATTTTGAACGAGCGTAAATAGCCAGATAGGCAACTGTAGAGATAATAGTAATCAGAGAAAGTTTGTATTTTTAATAATTAATTAGAAATAATATTTATTAAAAATAATGTTAATCAATATCAATAATACAATATATATATATATATATATATTAAACAATACAACTCCATTCGTGTAATTTGATACAGTAAAGTAATCGAAAGTGCCCTTTGT